>BCLG01002483.1:35361-67150 GCA_001602295.1 Zoysia matrella | reverse complement strand
CGGGCGGGGAGATGCTCCTGGCGCGGTGGCTCGTCGTCGCCACGGGGGAGAACGCGGTGCCGCGCGCGCCGGACTTCCCCGGCGCGCGGCAGTTTGCGGGGCGCGTCATGCACACGTGCGAGTACAAGTCCGGGGAGGCGTTCGCGGGGGAGAAGGTGCTGGTCGTCGGCTGCGGCAACTCCGGCATGGAGGTCAGCCTCGATCTGTCCCGGCACGGCGCCACGCCGTCTCTAGTGGTGCGCAACACGGTAAGTAAAGTGACACAACGACGATCCTTACCTTTCCTTTAAGTAACCGTGGTTACGAGCGACTTGCTTGCTTGCTACTAGCAGACCCGTCCTTTTTTCTACTCCTGTTAGTTGTTGTTGCTTTGGGGCAGCGAAAGTACAAGTGTTGCGAGTTTTGTGCCGTCCTGCTCGGTCGGCTAGCTCCCGTCTTTGATGCTCCTGCTCCGTTTCGGTGCGCGTCGCCCTCTACTTTGCCCGCCGCGATCTTTTGTGGACATGCTTCAAAACGTGCATGGTTATATCTGGCCACACTAATAAGCGCAATTAGACGAACCGACCGACTGCTTAACATTAACATGTAGGAGTGCTGCGCGGCGTTGGATGTCGCTGTCCTGTCGCCCATGTCATTCTCAGCTTAGCAGAACAGCACTCCTAGTCCTAGTAGTAGTATCGAACAACTTTCTTTTATGTTCTGGGGTCCTCCGCGGTCAGTGCTGTAGTACAATAATGCTCATACGGGAGTATTTACTGTTGTTTGCAGGTTCATGTGCTTCCGCGGGAGCTGCTGGGTCTGTCCACGTTCGGCATCGCCATGGCGCTGCTCAAGTGGCTGCCGGTCCGGCTCGTCGACCGGATCCTCCTCGCGGCGGCGCACCTCGCGCTGGGGGACACGGGCCAGCTCGGCCTGAGACGGCCCAAGACGGGACCCATCGAGCTCAAGAACCTCACGGGCAGGACCCCGGTCCTCGACGTCGGGACGCTAGACTACATCAAAACCGGCAAGATTAAGGTTAGTGCCACTGCCAGCAACCTACCCTGGGCTTTTGTTTCACAAAAGGAGCACGGTGAGTGGAAATCTGATTATATGAGCCCCGGGCGTGGGGCGTCGCCTGCCTGAATCCTGATCTGGCTGGCGTGCGAGGTCCAGCCAGAATTTTATGGCTCCGAATCTCCTCCTCTGTTTTTTTCACCTTTTACCACTCCCTCCTGATGAATGAAAACCTGTGTCCTCTGTGTGGTGAAGACTGAAGTTTTGATGTGAAACAACGTGGCCAGGTAGTGGGAGCAGTGAAGGAGGTAACCCGGCGCGGGGTCAGGTTCGCAGACGGCAGGGAGGAGCAGTTCGACGCAATCATCCTCGCCACGGGGTACAGGAGCAACGTGCCGTCCTGGCTCAAGGTACAGTGAAACTCTCCTTTCCTCCTCCTCCCTCCCGTCCCTTTCCTTCCTAGTACCGCCGCGCGATGCGAATCATGCGATGCGATAACGAGGCGGTGACGCCACCGAAACGGACCTGGCCGGCCCCCTGCCGCGCGCAGAGGTGCAGTGCAGGGGCCGCTCGCAATCGTCACCCCCTGTTCGGCCATCCTGTCGCTTTGCCGTTCCCGTGCATGCTGGGCACGCAGCGCAAGCGCATGCTCGCGTGTTGCCTTCTCCCGAAATGACCGAGTCCGGAGTCCGGACCCTCTAGATGTCGTCGTCGCTCACGGGCCTCTCTGTCATTCTACTTTGCAGGACGGAGGCGACGTCTTCACGAGAGAAGGCATGCCCAGAACTCCCTTCCCGGACGGCTGGAAAGGGCGGAACGGGCTCTACACCGTTGGGTTTTCGCAGCGGGGGCTGCTCGGCACGTCGTCGGACGCCCTCAACGTCGCCAAGGACATACACTGCCAATGGCTCGCGGATAATAATGTACGGCCTGATAGTAGCAACTCTGTTTGACTCCCTAGTGCAGATGTACAGTAGTATCCAAGTAGTTGTATTTTGTCTTCGAAAGAAAGTGACCGTTTGTGCATACGAGTGTTTATTTTTGCTTGTCCAAGTGGCCAGCCAGCTCAAAGCAGATTTTAACTTACCATCATTTTCTGGACGTCTCATGCCAGTCTTTTATTTATATAATTTTACCATTTAGATGGATGGATGTTAAGCTAAACTACGACTTTTCTCGAATGTACTAGTCCACACTTCAGAGCAGCAGGCTCCAGCACTCTATCTTGTTCACAATTCTGAAACACTGTTCGACGTTGAAGCCTTTTTCATACACTTGGCCCAACAAAACCCATTATTGGGCTGACTCATTTACACCAGCGAGATGGGCTGACTAATAAATCAACGCATCCAAACGTTCCTGAATACTGAGCTCTGTCGCGAGCGCTGCGTGAGAAGATGGTATCTGACCAACGTCGATCAGAGAGCCACTATTCAGCAATGAGATGCAGGCTCATCCGGAGCATGTTTCGCGGAAAACAGAAAAAGGTTAATCGAGGCAAATCGACAATACACGATTATGTAGATTTTTGAAACACTGTAACACTAAAATGAAACACCTAAATGAAGTTATGAACCAGTCTTATCTCAGTAAACTGATCCGTAACTACTTCAACCTTCCCGCAGCGTTGCAGTCTCCGCTGCCAACTTGCTTGCAAAACCCACCATTTCTTTCCCCTCCATTGGGAAAACAGCGCTTGAATCCAATTGCTTCTCTTCCTCTCTCAGCTCTGCAGAAAGCAAAATGTTGCGTTACAGAATTTCACAGGAAAATGTTGTTTTTGGCTTTCTCTCCCCTGTATAGCGTAGTGGATCTATGGTTGATAACGGACGAAATCAGTAGGAAAAAAAGATCAACTATTATCATTTTCATATTTACAACACTGGACAGAAATAAAAAAAAACTAGAAATAAAAACGAACAGATAAATACAATTCGAAAACGTTCCTGAATACTGAGCTCTGTCGCGAGCGCTGCGTGAGAAGATGGTATCTGACCAACGTCGATCAGAGAGCCACTATTCAGCAATGAGATGCAGGCTCATCCGGAGCATGTTTCGCGGAAAACAGAAAAAGGTTAATCGAGGCAAATCGACAATACACGATTATGTAGATTTTTGAAACACTGTAACGCTAAAATGAAACACCTAAATGAAGTTATGAACCAGTCTTATCTCAGTAAACTGATCCGTAACTACTTCAACCTTCCCGCAGCGTTGCAGTCTCCGCTGCCAACTTGCTTGCAAAACCCACCATTTCTTTCCCCTCCATTGGGAAAACAGCGCTTGAATCCAATTGCTTCTCTTCCTCTCTCAGCTCTGCAGAAAGCAAAATGTTGCGTTACAGAATTTCACAGGAAAATGTTGTTTTTGGCTTTCTCTCCCCTGTATAGCGTAGTGGATCTATGGTTGATAACGGACGAAATCAGTAGGAAAAAAAGATCAACTATTATCATTTTCATATTTACAACACTGGACAGAAATAAAAAAAAAAACCAGAAATAAAAACGAATAGATAAATACAATTCGAAAACAAAACAAAATGATCCGTAGCCGAAAAAAATGTCAAAAATATGAATAAAATAAATATCAAACATTCACTATATGGTCTAAGTTTTACAATATATAAAACACAAGTTGTAATTAAATTCACAATATACAACCCAACAACATAAACCAATAAAAAAGTAGTTTGGTTTTAACTTTTAATTTTTATTTTTCATAAAACATGTTCAAATGAGATCTCATTTTTGTATTTAGAGAAAATAGTAAAAAAAGGAAAAATTCCGCTAGAAACAAAATTTTGCTAAAACGGTCGGAAAAAGGACCATACCATTTTCATTACTGTTTTTATTTTTCGTTTTTCTTCGCCTATTTAAAAATAGTAAAAAAAACCATAAACAGAACACGTTCAGAATGAGAAACTTACTATTTTCAGCCCTAAGAGGATCTGTGGCTGTACTACCTTCAATCTTTGTCTTCTGTCTATTCTGTGAAAACTTTGCTCGGTGTCTTGAGTAAAGGAAGGCATGATGAGATGATCATCCCCGATTCCCTGGGATGATGCGGCACTGTTCGGTTAAATCAGACCCTCATGTCAGAGATCCATGTGCTGTCTACTTCTACTACAGGTGATTCAACTTTCTGATTGAGAGCACATGGCAGGCTGATTGACATCTTGCCAAGCTTGAGGCTGTGCGATTTAAAATAATACAAACAAGTGTAATCAGCGAAAAAAAACCTTTTCCCCTGTATTTTGGTCTGATGATCAGTAAAAGCAAATATTCAGTGTTTGTTCTACAATTTCCCCTTGGTTATGTACATGTATACCATCACTTTAGGAGACCATATAACGCTACACTAGATGAAATGATTCCATTTCTCTTTTAGCCTCTCCAATCTCTAAAAAAAGTTCCAAATTTCTTGATTGTAGCTAGCCTTTAAGCTAAACAGGTCGTAGAAAATCGAGTAAAATCAACAGTTTCTGCAATTTAGTGCTAAACTATTTTCAAAACTGAATCTCGACTGACTCCCCGCAAGATCTGGCGGCGCGTGAAGCTTGCGGCCGCGCTCCGCTTAGAATCTCGCATGACTCCCACACTGCAAGACCTGGCCACGCATGAAGTTCGCCGCCGTGCGCGTTTGCCGCGCTAAGCTCATGCCCATCGCGCTTTGGTCGCCCATTGCGCGGCGGGAAATGGGGGTGCGAACGACGGGAAAGGCGGGGAATGCGTACGGGAAGTGGAGAACGCGAGCGAGATGGCGAGGCCGTGGGCTAGCCAAACCTCGCGAGCGACATTCCTGGGATAGAGAGCTAGTGTTAATAGCGAGTGAGAAAAAAATTATGTTGGAGACCCATTTTAACAAAAATCTGTTACATTTAGCTTCTCAAGTGAATTTACAAAGTCTCTTGGACATGCTCTAAGAGCAGGAGGGAAAAAAAAAATGAATGGCTCCATTTATACAGTTGCGATGATATATATGTGTGTAAATAGAACCTTAAATAACGCACACGGAACAAGTTGTTACAAATTGTCACAAAAACAGTAATGGCCCATGCAGGTCTCGAACCTGCGACCTTCGCGTTATTAGCACGACGCTCTAACCAACTGAGCTAATAGGCCATTTTGGACATGCTGAGTGATCAAATTTATGGAAACTAAGAATTTCGAGTGTGAACTCTGTCGTCGCGCCCCGTGCTGGGCTCATCAAAATTCAATTGCAAGCTACCACGCAGCCCGATCAAGCTATCTTCAAGATGGCGGCCCAGCACTATTAACAGGTCACAGTAACGAGCAAGTACTCCCAGGCGTCAGCCACTGAAGCACTGGGTCGTCGTCCGCCAGACGGACCGCACGCAGCGTGCAGCCGCGCAAGCCGGAAAAGGAGCCTGTACGCCTCCGTGGTCCGCGCCAGCCACCCGTCCGCCATGCGCCGAGGAGACACGGAGCGCGGCCCGCGCCGATGGGCATGTGAACGCAGGCCGGCAGGTGGTCCGATCCCCCGGCTCCGCTCCCTCCGCTTTCGAGCTACGCATCGTGCTTCGGTGGCCAAACCGCTCTTCCCCGCCTCGCTGCTGCGCGCACGCGCGAGGTGAACGCAAGTGGGATCGTGGCTCACGCACTTGGGTTTCAGAGACGTAACCGGCTTTCCGTTGCTGCAAGGTGCCCCCGCATCTCTTCGGTTTCGAACTTACACGGCGGGCAGCGGCGCGCATCACGGCACCGGCACGGCGGCCAAACCCAGAAGAATCTGCGCTGGTGGCACAGCGACTCGAGGCGGCTGCAGCCAGTTGGTTCTTCGTGCCGCTACAAATACTGGTACTTTGTCCGATTGCGAGGAGCCTGCACGTCGAAACGGGAAACAGCGGCGGCCGCCTCCACGCACGGGTAGATTTGTTTACCTCCGTGGTCGTGGCGCTAACAGCAACCGAGTGACAGCAAGGTTACAAGCGCTAGCGTACATCCGAGAGCTTTTGCCGCGGAACCACGCCACGGCAGCGCAGCGCAGACCTGACCCGTTGCTTAATTTAACGGAGGAACAAGGCAACGGTCGCCGGCGACTCATGTGTTTGGCATCTAGTAGTGCAGAATGCGAAAGGCGAAAAAGAGTAATTACCGGCAGGATCACCAGCAGCTGTTTGATCGGCACCGCGGACAGAAGGTTAGAGTATTCAGAATTTTCAGTGGCTCATGTTTTGAAAATCGACAGTAGCATAGGCAGCGGCGAAAATGTCAGTACTACTTCTGATCTGATTATGTATACAAAATTAAGTTTTGCTGCCACGAGCCCATGAAACAAGGATACTGAGTACTCCTACTAGCGCTAGTACTCCTACTTGTTTAATTCATCGAACGGCTATTCAGATCACCAGACGACGCGGGCAAGAAAGAAACGTGGATGCTGACGGTCATTCAGCGGGGCACCAGCATGTTGCCAGGGGCTCAAACTGCTATTGCTAACATAGTTTTGTACAGAATTTTGCTACTAGTTGCTACTCGGACCAGTTCCATAAATTTCAGCATTTTCATGTTGCCATTTACGATCGATCCACGCCCTTGATCAAACAACTGGACCGCACCGCCATTTTCAGAGAAGCATGCACTGCATTGCGATGCATGATGGAGTAGTTCGTTTTTATCAACCGCGACTCGCTACTCTTACGACTTCACAGTAACAGCTATAGCCATGCCACACCGCCTAGGGGTACTAGCTACTGCAGCTGATATTGCTCTCCTCGCTACCGTTGCTGCCGTCCACGTTGCTGTCACTCGGATTGTTCTCTTCCGCCCGCCACGCCGACGCCGAGAACAGCGGCCGGCCGTGCCAGCCCAGCGTCAGACACCCTTCGGCCTCCTCGACGCAGTGGCCCTCCCCGGAGAAGAGCCCCACCAGCATCCTCGCCTGCCGCAGTGCGTTGGCACCCAGCGGCACGGCCACCAGCCCCGCGCGGCTCAGTCTCTCCCGCCACCGCTGCAGCGGCTCGTGCCGCTCTTTACGGACGGCGCCCTCGGCGCACACGATGTCGCAGATCTCTCGCTCGAGGTACGCCTCGGCCACCGTGTCGCCCGCACCGCCGCTGGCGGCGTCGAGGGAGTCGAACACCGCCGAGTAGTAGAACAGCGCCTCCGTGAACCTGTCCAGAAAACCAGACTTGTTGTGGTCCGCCTCCTGCTCCACGACCGTGAACACCTTGGGACGCATGGAGGAGACGCAGTCCAGGACGGCGTCGATGGGCGCGCGGTCAGCGGAGGGGTCGCCAAGGAGGCGGTGTAGCTGGAGCACGGAGTTCACGGCGACGGCCTCGCCCGGCGAGACCTGTAGCATCCAGGGGCGGACCTCGTCGAGGCGGTTGGCGGCGACGCCGCGGAAGGCGAACGGGACGCGAACGGAGCGCGCGAGGTCGGCCAGGCGGAGGCCGACTTCGCGGAGGTCGTCGCGGCCGGGAGGGGACGGCGGGCCAATGCCGGTGATGCGGAGGAACGGCGGCCCGCCGGGGCGGAGGGCGAGGGCCTGGATCAGCGCGGGCCACTGCAGGCCCTGCATGAGGCTGAAGTCGATGACGTGGACTTTGGCGCGGTCCTGGACGGCCTCGAGAATGGCCTGGTTGGCCGTGAAGTGCGCGAACTTGAGGTACGGGCACGCCTCGTAGAAGTGGTGGTAGAGGAGCGCGTGGTCGGCGGCGGGCGGTGCCGGAGGCGGGGACGTGGGAGGAGGGAACAGCCGCCGGGACAGCGCGGCGGTGAAGTGCACGGCGACGCGGCCGATGCCGGACGCGGCNNNNCGCGGCCAGCTGCGCCGCGTCGGTCGCGAACGCTGCCGCGAAGTCAGGCGGCAGGGCCATGTCCTCGGCCGCCGCGGTGGCGTAGTACGCCACCCCGGCGTCGTCGGGGACGACCATCGGCAGAGGCGGCAGGCCGACGTCGGGGCCCGGGGCCGAGGGCGGCTCCGCCACCGGCCACTGGAACGGGAACGCGCCCATGGCCATGGCTCACAGACTCACCGTGGCGTGGCGTGGACAGTGTGTGTGTGTGCCGCGGTCAGCGTGAGTGACGGCTTTCGCGCTTGGCGGGCGGCGTGGGCGTGTGACTGGTGGACGGGGGGTGCGTGGTTGGTGGGTGGGTGGGGATTAAGGAGCAGGGCGGCGAGGGGAGGCGAGGTGACGTCGGAAAGGTGCGGGGATCGAGTTCGGCTACACGTGGAGCGGCGGCCACGAGCCCGGGGCGCGCGGGGACACGTAGGCCTTGGGAAGGAGTCTGAGGGAGGCGACCTGATCGAGGCGCTGCCGTGGGGGCGGCCCGGCCCGGCCCGGCTGCTCCTTCTGTCAATTCCTGTTTCCTGATCCTGTCTGCCCAGATCTCGGAGTCCACTGGAACTGCGCAGCAATTTTTTGCACTCCTGTAAAACTGTCCCGATCTCGAGACAGACTACGGCAGCTCCGTAGAAACTTTCCTCGCTATACTATGACGTGGCAGATCCTTATAGGACAACGACGTTTGTTCCTCTACTGCTAGCTCGAAGCAGTCCAGTTCAGTACGTCATCAAACGCAGCATTTGCTGACTGATCAATCCGAATGTTACGAGCTGAGACTGAAAGTGTCTCCCAACCAAACGGCCGGGCACCACTTTTCCTGGTGGTAGGGCGCGCGCGAGACGTACCTAGAACACGTCTCGCCACGAATATTCAAGTGCGCAATCGTACGTCGTGTGTTACATCAACTATTGTTAATTGTTTTATTAGTTACGTCGAGACAATTGCATTCATAAAGATACTGATGTCTCACCATGCAAAATCACTGGAGTAGAAACTTGACCAAACGCTAGCTCGAGTGCGAGGCGTCAATTCCTTGTTTCACATCAAACATTTTTAGACCACGCTTTTGTTTGAGAGGTATCACTACATGTTTCTCCATGGGAAAGTTAGGCATGTGAACAGTCACGTGATCTGTAGTATGTGTCTCGTGCGAGTTGATCCTCTGAACCGTTAATAATATCTCTATTCCAAAATATAATCATTTTTATGTTTAAGTCAAAGTCAAATTATGTTAACTTTAACTATTAATATTTAAAAAATTACATAATTTTTAATATAAAAATATTTTTAATAAAACTTATTTTATGATGAATAAAAAATATAAATTTTATATGATAAAATATCTTTAATTCTATATTATTAATGATCAAAATAATAAAATTTTGACTTTGACTAAACCATAAAATTGCTTATATTTTGAAACGGATGAAATACCTGTTACTAGGCGTACACTATTCAAGATGACCACAATAAACTGCCACCTCCGTTTTAAAATATTAGCACCGTTGATTTCTAACATTAGTTTTAACAATTCATTTTATTTAAAAACTTTATAACTTCTAATTAATTAGGCACCAACTATGAATGCTGGAGTTGTAGCTGCAACACTCCATCCACCAGAATTCTGAAGTGCGCATAAGGATATTTGTGGATACGTGCACCTCTAATTGGTGCAGATGTCAGAATTTAAACTTTTTTCTTCTAGAAAAGGCTATGGACAGCGGGTCAGGCTGAAAAGAAAAGTGACTCCACTCATGTTTCATGAGGATAGATGCATTTCCTTGAAATGAAATCAAGCTGCAGCCATTTCCTTTTTGTTGAGCAAGTCATGTCACTCACTTTTGCAACATTGAAATCAGTGGAATGGAATCACAAATTAATCATACGGGTAGAGTCGTCACGTTGAGTGCGAAAAGGCAGGAGTTTTCATGATTCAGCTAAGACATAAATCTGTTGAGTGCCCCACTCGTATACTACCCAGAGAGCGTCCTTCTCAGGGAAGTGACTAGTGCCATGTGTTGTCACCGACGCCGATGAATTATTTGCGTCAAATACACATGCGGATTTTCCTATTATTCCTCATACGGTCGACCTACCCAGCAGAAATTCAGTCATGTGGGTCAAGGTTCACGCTCAGAACGGCGTCTACTATAGGTTGTTATAGCCTCGGATGCATAGCCATGGTCCTAAACGGGCATAACAGAAATCGGGGAGTGGACCCGTTGATCGAGTGGCCTGTGACGCGCCGTTGCACGGGTACCCTGTAACAAGAATTCGCCGGTACAGACACCCGTACTTGCCAACTTCAGCAAGGCCACCTTGCAGCGCAGCCGAAAGCACAAGCTCACCTAACTGACTCAAGGAGAGAGTCGCCATCGTCGCACCGTGCTGACAGGACCACGGGGCACCAACAACCAAAGGCAGTGATCTCAACAACCATTACCCTAGTACTAGGAGTACTAGATTACCTAAAATTCAGTCGCTCGAACGAAAAACAGAACGGATAGAACCCAGGAAATTAAATTAAACTTTCCTGTCAAGGACGGCTCTGAATGTTGAAACGCTTCCACTTGCACTGCTGATAAATTGGCCACAGAGATGTCTGGCGTGCTAATTCTATCGCCTTGCAGACCGTCCAGCTTTGCTTGAACCCTCGCCATCAGCTACTTCGTAGCTTTGAAAACGGTAACGCTACTGATTAGATGTGACAGTAGAAGGGTAAAATAAGTGAACGAAATCGCTACGAAAGGTCACAAATTAGCAGGCCCCTTTAATTTCAAGAAAAGAGAATCAGTGTGCTGGAGCGAAGAAGATGCAACAGTCTTAAGATAATCACAAAACTTGCGCTGATACTAGCATTAGGTCTCAGGACCGATGGCAGCAACACGGTCGTGAAGATTGATAGATAGTGGCAGCACGGGCGCCGTCGTTTCGATGTCCAAAATGAGACAACCCAACCCAGCCCAGCCCCAGCTATACCGGATCATCCGCATGCTGTTCGTGTCCCTCTGGTACCTCTCGATACATGAGCTGGAAAACTGCAGGGAAAAAAACCCTCATCTCAGAATGTTACTGCGACTCAATTGTGTATACTGTGACACTGTCCGTCTTGCTGCCACAGGGATCAGGGGCCGAGCCGCGTTGCGGCACTGTGACAGCGCTTGTTGGTGCAGGCGCGCAGCCACCATCCATCCACCGCACGTTGATCGACGCTGTAACAACGGCGGAAAAAACGCTCCTAGCTCATGCCAGGTCTAGGCTTTTCACAGCAAGTTGATCGATTACTAGGAGTAAAATTTATTCCTTTACACTGCACCTTTTTTTACTTCTTAGTAATTCTGACCTCCCACGTCTAAAATAAAATCTGAGAGTAACAAATCCGGTACAGTACGTAGACATGGATACTCCTAGTTAAATGGTGGCTAGGTGTACCTGCACGATTCGCAGATTTTAAAAACAAACCGGGCGTCCCAAACCCAAGGTCGACTTGGGACGCTGCTGGCACCGCGCGTATCTCTGCTCTGCTCCGCCTGACAATCAGTACTTCCCTGACACCTTTTGCACTGCTTTCAGGTAGAGATGTCGCCGATGCAGATTCTCCGGCCCAGCCATTGGCGAAAGGCGACGGCGTGCTGACCGCCCGCCCTCAAGACCCGGCACCCGCATCCGCCCCGGCTAGAGCGAAACCACCACGGTCTTTTTGTTTGATAAAAATTGCAAGTGCAAGCCGCGTCCCTTGGCGCGGCGCGCTTGTTCCGTGGCTGGTCGTGCCGCGCGACGCGCTGCAGCCCTGTCGCCTGGGTCGGCGCGGTGGTACCACCTGTCCTCGACGGGAAGCCTTAAGTTAATCTGTTAATCTACTCCTGCTAATACTGAACCCCTTTTCCTTTGATCGGCTTTGGAGTACAAGTATCGACGGGGAACGCTGTTGTGTGCAGCGTGGCTGCCAATTCGAGGCAAGCAAAAGCAAGCTGTCGATCTGCTCGACGAGTCGACGTCCCTCCGGTCACGTTCCTCGATCCGGTGGGGGCGCGAGCTCGACTCCCTGCTCATTACTCGGCGTCGATCAATCAGTCAGTCAGTCAGCCGGTCGGTCCGGCGGCAGGACCGCCGGGATCTCGTGAACGCACAGTGCGCGTTCGGTCCGGCAGCTGGCGAGAAGAGAAACTCTAGTACGCGCCTCACGAGCCTGGAAGGGACGCACGCACCTTCAGTAGCAGGTACTAGTACTCCATACTTCACCACCATGCGGTGCATGCATGTGGCTGTTGGTGGTGCAGATTGCAGAAGCTGTCTCGACGGCGGCATCTTCAAGCTGCGTAGATACAGTACGCGCTGCTGCTGCTGCGAATTGACACTTTTCGGTGCACAGGCTGAGTAGATCGATGATGCTCGGCGCAAGGAGCAAGCGCATCGATCGGCATCAGCCATCAGGGGTAGAGTAGTGCGTACCTGCTGATCGATCCCTGCCTGCAGGCAACTCTGTTTTATCGTAACAGCAAGCGCGTGGACGGACCCCCTTGCGACACATCGAAGGCCAGGCCCGGAAGGACCAGCTCCGGCAGGTGCCAGGGGCGCGGAGTCCTTTGGTTTGATATTCGCATCTGCCGGCCGGCGCCAGGAGCCCAGGAGGAGGCAACAAGAGCAAGTACTGGTGCGCACTTACTGGTCCGGTACTAGCGCATGGAAAGCAAGCGAAGCCCCGTGATCGTTCAACCCCGCCGCGGGACACTGATTGCTGCTGCACAGCAGCACTACTCCAAGTCCAATGCTCCACACCGGCAGGCAGGCCCAGGTTGAGTGGATCCACGCGTGCCTCCGACTCCGTGTCCGAGGACCACCGGCGAAGCGAAGGGAAACGAGGCGACGAGGGCCACTGAAAACGGACCGGGGGGGGGGGGGAGATTGCCGAGCGGCCCGTGATCGGCGAGGCCTGGTGGAGCTCCAAAAGGTCTCGCGCGTGGGGGATAACTCCACACACGACGACGCAGCCATCCTCAAACATCTGGGCCAAGAAACATATCGATGGGCCGGTCCGTTTCATTAGGGGCTGTATGTATCGTAAATTTCGCTAAGCCCCAGGTTATGTGCTTCTTGCGGCATATCGTCTCAGATTTCATGGTAATTGTTTGTATCTCGTGCTCTCTCTGGTTTTAAATTATTGACATCGTTGATTTTTAACATCAACTTTAATCATTCGTCTTATTTAAAAATTTTGTTTAAATATTTAAAATTTTATTATTATTTGATTCATTATTAGTGAAATTTAAATCATAACTTAATAATTTTACACATTAAAACAATTTTTTTTGAATAAAACGAATGGTCAAAGTTAATATTAAAAGTCAATAGTCTATAATTTAAAATCGGAGAGAGTAATACGGAATAATTCCACATGTAGTACTCATATTCCTTTAATACTGATGAGCTTTTATGAAATAATCAAAGAACAATACATTGTGCCTTGTCCTCCATTCGTCACCGTTTTTTTTTTAAAGGAATCTATTCGCCACCGTTGTATTGAATACTCCTACGCCATAGTATTTTCGAACGTAGTGAATCCGATAAAGTGCTTCTTCTGCTACAGAGTTAAAGGCACGATAACTAATTTATACAGGGTGGTTTTACTGTATACTCACCACCTCAAGACGGCTGGGAGCTGGTTCCGTTCCGTTGCCTTCCCTGTTTCCAAGCGAGCTGATTAGTGATTATACACAACCTTGGCCACTTTCATTTGCACACACTTGTTCCAATTTAGAAAAAGCTGATTGCTATGCGAACCATATACCTTCCGTTCCACTCAGCAGATAAGTTGACTCGGCCGCAGAGTCATGCTCTCTTCCTCTCATTGGTCTCATGGACAAACACATCGGCCCCCGCTCGCATATCCAATTCCCAATCCCACACAAAAGACAGCAGGAGGCGTCAATTCATCCTCCGTGGATGGCCACAGCGCAGTGACGCGGCCGACCAGGAATCAGAAAAAGCGATCCATCGTCCTAACCGCAACTTTGGTGGATGAAATTAGGTCCCGCTTTTGGCTCATTGCTCCTTGACAGCGGATGTTTCGAGCAACCAGATTCCACCCGAGCTCAATGCTGACCCCTCGCTTTAACGACCTTGTAATCTGCTGCTGCTGCGAACCTACAGCCTGATCCACTAACTTTTGTTGCTTGTTACCTGCCTCTCCTTCTGTCACGGATGATGTGTAGTGGCCGCCTGCGTTTTGCAAATAAACTAGTACATATAGTAGCTATCGCATATCACCATCGCCGTCCTATGCTTCTGTCCACTTGGCTAGGTTAGACAAGAGTTCAACTGTTGTCCTGTTAACTCGGTGCCTCGGTGAGTATATTCTCCGGACCACGACTTGTTTACAATGCGATTAAACTGGAATACGGGGCCTTTCTTTGGCATCGCTTGCGTCAAATTGGTTGTCTCATCACTACGCAGCTCGGCGCCACACAGCGGCCTTGTCAGCACCGTTCCTCTTTACCAACATCCGAGTTACTAGGCAATCAAGAAAACATCCGAGTCACTGTCTCCAGAGAGCATATAAAACTCCCGCGACAGGGACGCCGGCTTTTGTCCGGCGCAGTCGCGCGGTCTCGCTTTCGTTAAAGAAGCCATTTCGCTCCGGGGTTCCGGTGGCACTCGCCGTTTGGAGTCCGCACGGGTTAATCTGGCTCTTTTCTTGGAGCCGGAGGCCATTGTTTGTGACTGACTCCTCCGGCGGTTTGTGTCCTAATATCTGAGTATCCTTTCTATGCCTATCGGGTCCAGTATGCGTGCGCTGCAGCGAGGACACGTACTGAATGTCAGTTTCTGAAAGTTTGGACAACTCGAGCTCCTCCTCTTCTTCTTTTTTTTTTTTATTTTATGAAAGGAAGCTCCTCCTCTTCTTGTTAGTACATGTGTATAAGTAGCTCAAGCAAGACAAGCCTTGCGTGTAGAAGCGGAGCAAGTAGACAAGATCCTCACGGAAAAACTGTTGCTGATAGATAACTAGCTTCCCTTTTTTCGTGGTGGAGCTTCGTAGAAGCTAAAGGTTACAGGGTATCATCATCAGCATTTTGGGAGCAGCAAACTGGCTTTTGAGGTGATCCCTACGAGCATCTGGTAATCTTTGAAAAGGTAAGCAAATTTTAGTACATGGAAGTCATGTTATGCTCCTTTCTCACAACACTGAAGCGAAACTGATGTCTGAAGTTCTGCCTAATGCCTGTTCCATAACAGCAAGGCCACAGCTGAGCGCTTCGTCAGGAGTCATCAGGGAGCACGGGGACAGCCGGACAGGGGATGCGTGACAGCATCTTCACCTAACCTTTGACCATAATCTTTTTCCTTCGTATATTCAGATAATCTGATAGTATGTCCCATAAAATCTTCGTAGCATCAAAACTACACAACTCCAGGCAGCGAAAGCCATGCCGAACAAAATCAATACCATATGGTATTTGACAAGGTTAATTTTTTATAGTGGCACAAAAGAAGATCAGTTAATTGATTTGATTTTCTTAGCTTATGTTAGTTTCAGGTGGCAGTAAAGTGTTGTCGTCATCAGCTAAAGAGATCTAAAAGTTCATTATTATCATTAGGAAAAAAATATTGCCCTGTTCTCATTCAGGAATGAAAAGAGAGACGATGAGAGCTTCCTAAAAACAAGTTAATGACGTTATCAATTATTGATCTGTATAATTCCAATAAATTGAACTTCCAAACAAGCGATGCGGGTCAATGGATAAGAGTCTCAGAAAATAAATGTTTTTGTGCTTTTTTGAGGAACAATACTAGTATGTATGGATAAACAAAAACTCAGACCTCCTCCTGCTAGCCAGCTTCCTTGCACAGAAGGGATTCTTTGGAGCCCTCATGATTGAGAAAAGCAACGAAAGGTCCCAATACGACTACTACATTCTTCTCCAATTTTTAAAACAACTTCTAGTTTCTCCATGAAGCTGAGACGCATTGGATATTAGTAGCCTCTCTTCCTGGCGTCCACATGAATCTATAGTTTTTATTATGCAAGAAACACCTAGAAATAAAGGATCACAGGTTGAAAATGCCGGTGTATCACGGGGCCACGCTCACTAGTCGCATTCTTTGCAGGCAGATCAGAACCTCTGATGGCTCCTGCTGCTCAAGTGGCCACTCTGCTCTAGACAGAGCATTTTTTAGCGCTGTTTCTCCTTGTTAATTTGATCTCATTTATTCCTGTGCGAAAAGATAGGAAGTCGCAACAGGCCCGTTCGGTTGTGCTTCTTGTTGCGTATTTTGGCTGTTGCTGTGCGGTAGCGCCGTTCGGCTATGCATACAGATCGCGGGAGGATAGTTTCAAACTGCTGTGGCTGCAAAAGAACGCTGGAAATCGCTGTACAGCACAGCTATAAATACCAGTACTGTAGAATACTGCATGTGCTTCCAGAGGGAAGGAAAAAATAATATATGAACGTTGTTGCCAAGAGTATGCACTGGTACAAAAACTAAAAACTGAAACGATTCGGTTGAAACGATTCCAGATGGACAACTATAAATTAGGTTTATGTTTTTATAGTTGATTGATGACAGGATCAAGGAAGGCAGTAACGCCTTACTTGAGCATCAAGACTAATGATCTTGAGCAGGAAGGCACAGTGCATTCCTAACCGCAGATTGTGCATGATGCCGTTTATATTGTGATCGTAATTACACAGTTTACGAAATTCTGAGCTTGTATAAACATTTAGAGCAATATCTGAATAGCTTTATTGTTTATTAAGAGAATACTAATTGCGACTTTAATTGTCTTCGCATCTTTAGTCGGATCAATTTTATTTCACTCCACTTCTGTGAATAAACTTACAACATGCAGACATACAACATCCACGGTCCTATTCCCATGATGCAATGCACCGTCCAATCAGAAAAACAAATGTTTCTTCAACTAGAACAAGGTGTGCCCTACAAGGACACCCTTTCCATCCCAACCACAAAACGGAAAGCAAACTGAGCGGAAAATAAAAGTTTTTAACCCCTACAAAACAAATGGAGAGAGATTTGGATTAGCAAGCAGGTCAACAGCCTAATCTTCCACTCGTATAAGAGGCACAACCCACCCACATACTTGTCCCGAGGCTCCGATCCCCAAGCACAAGCAGCAGCGGCTGAGGATTAAACCTCACTAACCCCTCTCCCATGTCCGGCGATCACCACACCGCGCCGGCGAGCACCGCGCTGGGCCCCCTGCTAATGCTCCCGTCGGAGCTCCTCCACGAGATCCTGCTGCGCCTCGCGGTGCCGGAGCTCCTCCGCGTGCGGTCCGTCGCGCGGCCGCTCTCGCACCTCATCTCCTCCCCCGACTTCCGCCGCCTGTACCACCTCGCCTCGGCGTCCGCGTGCTCCGGCCCGGCGGCCGCGTGGCTCCTCCTCTTCAAGAAGCTCCCGCCCCGCGACGCCGCGATCCGCGGCTTCCACGGGCCGTCGGGGCGGTGGTTCCGCATCCCCGTCTCCGCGATCCTCGCCCCCGCCGTGCCCCCCGGCGAGGACCTCTACTTCCTGGCCGCGTCCGGCAGCTCGTTCCTGTTCGCCGCCAACGGGTGCCGCGAGCTCGTGGTAGTCGACCTCACGGCTCGCGCCGCGCGACGAATCCCGCCGTCCCCGCTCGGGCCACGCGGCACCTCCTCCTGGCGCCGATTCGGACTCAAGCTCGTCGCCGATCCCCCCGGATCAAACCGGTTTAGGTACCCGTCCCTTTCAACAGTTTTCTCTCTCTCGGATTCCACCTTGCGGAGATTTCTCGAAGTTACTTCGAGTTCTCGTAGTACTCCGTAAGCACCAATTGTTTGATTGAAATGTTTGATCAGGTTGCTGATGTCAGTGCGATGCGTGTTTCCCTCTGCAAGGTTCCTTTTCGCAGAGCTGGTGAACAACACGCCATTCCTGTTCGAGTACCAGTCCGAGACGGACACGTGGCAGCAATCGGAGGCGGTCCTGGCCGTGGCGGAGACGGCGCCCGCCCCGGACGGCACCTACCTCTGCGCGGCGCACGCGGGGCCGGACTGCGTGATGGTGTACTCCGGCCCGGGCGCGGGAGCCCGCCCGGTCTTCTTCCGCCCCCGGTTCCCGCCTCAGAACGCCCCGGGCGACCGGCTCCACGTGTACGGCGACGGGAGCGCGGGGGTGGTGCGGTCGGCGGTGGTCGACGAGGCGAGCCGGACAAGAGTGAAGGTGGTGACGGGCGTCGACCTGTATGGGTTCCGCGCCGTGGGCGGCGACTGGGAGCTGGTGGCGTCGGTGCCGGGCGATCTGGTGGAAGGGTTCCGGAAGCCGTACGCCGTGATGACGGGGCTGCTCGCGGAGCGGGAGGGCGTCGTCCGGCTCGTGCTCATCTCCAACTGCAGGGGCGCGTGGGACCTGGTGTGGCTGTCGTACGACCGCGCCCGACGCGAGTGGCGGTGGGTGCCCGTGCCGGACTGGGGCGCCAGCAAGGGGCTCAACATGGCCGGCATCGCAGTCTCCTCCACCTTCTCCCGCCTCTGGCCGCTGGCATCGTCGGCGTCCAGCAGCCACCAGTAATGTGATGCGTGTGCGTGCTGTACACTGTACGGACAGGGGCGGCCGTGCGAGCAGTGTGGGTAAGCGCTGGGCGCCATCTAACGCGGCCGTGTTTCGCCCATTCCCGGATGATCCAACGCCTCGTGTCCAAGCGGGTGGGGAGTCTGGGGACCGCTTCCTGGCGTGGCAATGGCGTGATCCCACAGCACAATGCTTCGTTACTGGTCGGTGAGAGCGAAATGTCTCGGGCTTTCGGACAAGGAGTGGTGGTCAGTGGAGTGTGCGTGCTTGTGCTTCTCTCTTTTTTGAAAGGGCGTGCTTCTCATTTGTAATGAAAGCTTCTACTACCCGATAATTGTGCATAAACCATGTAAATGTGCGTGGTTGACTAAAAATTTGTGGCGAACTGTGGCAGCGTTTTGGAACGGTCCAACCTAAGCCTCATTGTCGTCTCCACGGGTTTCAACACTCCAAAGGGAAAAGGCTCCTGTCAACCTCTGCTAGTTGTATTTGTACGGCAGACTGGTACTGCTAGCAGTCAACACTCGTTGTGGTAGCTGTAAGCTGCACAAGAATCCCTCGCATTGCTCAAGTTTGTACCGGCAAATGAGTAAAGGACATACTCCTACATGAAGCGCACTCGTTCAAAAGCGACTGGGTGGGGGCGTTCCGCACCGGGGATTAGGTGGTTCGTCTGCATCGTGCGTGCTGCATCTTTAGCTTCTGCCACGAAGTAAAATGACAACGAAGTTCTGAGGCTTCATGTCCAAGAATCTAGTACTACTACTCTCCATCCAAATTTTGACCAAACACACCGTCGCAAAGCAATTAGTACTACCGCCAATCTCCATAAGATCATGTTCTAGCCCTGTTTGAATCAGGAATCCGGATTATAGATTCTGGATTCTAAAATCTAGATTTTAAGATTTAAAATCTCCACCGTTTGAATTATAAGATTTTAGCTGAATTTTTGTATTTTAAGTATATTAGTTTGTATTATGGTATAAAATTTAAATAATATTTAAATTCACGAGATTCTTTAGAATTTTATAATCTTCTAAAATCTCATTCGTTTGAAAAATTATCAGATTTTTTTTTATCCGAATTCTTACAATCCCATAGGATTCAAACACTACCCTAGTATCTTTTGGATTCAGAGACAGTTTGATTGCTACCGAATCATTCAGTTCACATGGTAAATGCTGCAGTCAAACGCATAGAAGTTCAGCCAGACTAATGGTGTTTTGGTTGTGCTTGCGCATGTACGTCGCCCGTAAAATATTCCTGACAAGAAAAGGATGGCCTCACAGCCCCACATGCTCTGCTAGTTGCCACTTTGCCCTCTCAGCTCTCGAATAGCCATTGCTGCAGTTCAGAGTAGTAAGTGCCTCTCATGGCAACAGTTTGATAGAAAATTAAGAAAAGTGAGATCATATGGTACGGTATGTTCGATGTGATCCATAATTGCAAATGGCAAACACAAAATCAGGTCCCAGATCACTTGATGTACACTGAAAACATGACATCCCCTTTTGGCTCAACCTGTTGGATGTGTTGTGCTTCAAGGAAGATTCTGCCTCCCCAAGAAACATTGTTACGCTACTGAAAAGAGTGAAAACAAACCATTTCAGCACTGTAACATGATTTAAATCAAAGACAGGCAAGGGCGTTTGAAATTGGCACAAGGGCTGCATCTTCCAGAATGGCATTCACTAGCTGTTGTCAAAATCTGCCAAAGTTACAAAGAATGCTGGCGGAATTAAGTTGCTCACTTTTACAAACTTCTGAACCATGGATTATTTAACACCCGTTATTTCTACTCACAGTAATGACTCTCCTACCTATAACTTCTAGTGATGAATCTATTGAACTGGAGATGAGTTCGACGGTGGGCTCTCAGCTCCTGTTGTGTCACTCATTAGGCCTCCTTTGGAACGCAGGAATTTCTCAATAATCTTGCAAGAATTTTACAAAAATCAGTTTAATTTCACAGGTAAAAACATAAAAAACAGAAAAAATTTCCGCGTTCCAAAGGAGGCCTACCGAGTTGGCTTGCTCCACTAGTCCGCTTGCAGATTTGGCTTGCTCCACTGTGGGTTCTAACTTCTCTTTGCCAGCCTTCTCCTTCATGTGATCTGCCTTAGCCAAGCTTGAAAATTGCTTGTCCAATGAACTCACAGCACCTAGCCAGGCAAGAACAATGACCAACAATATACCGCCGAGGTATGGAGTTGAGTTTGCCAAAGAACCAAGCGTCAAGATCATGAATTGTTAGATCAGCGCACCATCAATCGGACTTGCCAATGGGTTGCACACCATCAATGGCAGCCTTTCCTTTCACCTGCAAACAGAAGAAACATGAGTTTGTATGTGCAGTACAACAGAGGTGCAGAAAGTGAGCCATCATGAATAACTAAGCCACTCAAATATCATCCTAATCCCAAGGACAAGATATTACAGAGATATTTAAGACAAACTGAACTTCACTAGACTAGCCTTCATGGAGAAACTACCGTTGTGTAATCATGGCAAGTGATCACACGTGATGAAGAAACGATTTTTCATGCCATTCTACATCTATATGACTAAGTTTTTATAATAGATTTATCAAGATCCTGAATAGTGTGTATATGACCATTTGCATCGTCAGGAAATTTGAACAGAAGCATGTCAGTACCAAAGAGCTGTATATAACTAACTGACTAGTGTAGTTATCACTCTGGGTGCCCAAGGGAATCGTGGTCCTATATAGGGTATAAGCAAATTTATCTTACATGAGTAACCAACATAAGAGTCAGAACAACGGAGAATGGACATAGTCATATAAAGCTCGGCAAAGATACTTCATGGACAAAGGAATCATAAGAACGAGAATGTAGTAAAGAAGAGGGTGAATAAACCTTCATATATTCATCCAACGGAATATAAGCAATTCAATACCTTGCACGGATCAAATAAACTGTACTTTGCACTCTTGCTAAATATGTTCTGCTGGGCACCCACATAAACGGCTGCCAGAAGGCGATTCATACCCATTTTGGCGAGCATAGGAGTCAGGGGCTGCCCAAACAAAATCAGAGAGAAGATACCAACTCCAGACACCATACACGCACAGCGCACACACACACACAGTCCACACCATTAGCATGCACACAGTGCAGCACCATACAGTCAACTACCTAGTATCATGTAAATGCTCATTGATAATGTTGTTTAATACACAAAACGTATAATAATACTTTATACAAGACTAGGACATCATAGAAGTATACTGCTATAGTGTTATGGAAAGGAAAACAGAAAACCTAGATATATCAGTGACCTGAACTCATCAAATCTGAACTCTCATTGTCCATGCACTAGTAATTTCTCTCCGCATCATTCTTTCGTTGTTGTTTGGAAACTCAAATTTATTTTTAAACTAGAATTGTTTGTCTTAGCGATAATAACTACTCCCTCTGTTTTTTAATTGATTGACTTTTAAATTTAACTTTGACCATTTATCTTATTCAAAAAATTTGCTCAAATGTGTAAAATTTTAAGTTGTGATTCAAGTAACTCTAATGACAAATCAAATTATATCAAAATATATAAAATATATTATTTTTTTAAATAAAACGAATGGTCAAAATTGAATTTAAAAATCAACGACGACATCGGAGGGAGTACTAGAGAACGGAAAGGTAACATGTATTGCATGTCCATATGCAAATTAGTACAAGTACCGGATGAAACCATCAGAGTTAGAACTGGTGCATGTGTTATGATAACTTCCCTCCTAAATTCCAGTGCAGCCTTAACAATCGTGCTCCTAAACTAGCATTATGTATTATAAGTACAACATGGTAGCAGTTTTTAGTAGTAGTATTTTCCAGATCCATATATAGTAACGTTCTCGAAAAGCAAAAAAAGAAAAAGATAATATAGTTTAGAAGGTGTAAATTTCGAGATATCTTCTCACCCTTGATCTAGCATGCATGCAATGACAAAGGTACAACGGGAAGGTAAACAATCCACTCAGTTTTAGAGCAAAAGCTAGTGAGCAACACCCACATGTAGTTAGTACTTACACACTGAGTAGAAATAAGCAGTAGGAGTATAATTTTATTACTGCATCAGAAAGGAGTACAGATCTACTGCTGTGTTTATTGCATATTACATATATATGCACGAGCTTGCCTGCTGGCATGAATTCTAGCTTATTGATTAGTCCTGATACGTTGCAGAAACCATACTAGCTTAATTAACTCCCTCATAAGCTACCTACTCGTACTCGAGGAAATACACATGAAGCCATAACGCAAACGCACATATACGTGCCTCTACATATTTAAAATTCGCTCGGCAGCTGAAGCTCTCTATTCGGGAGTATACTAGGAGTAAGAAGATAATTAGGTGCTACGTATTAGCTCTTCGCCTAACGTGTACTGAGCTACTGCTCTCTGCGTGCCGCCGAGGAGATCTTGACTAGAACGACGACACTGCTCTGCTCAGGCGGCAGGAGCGCAGTCAAAGTCATCGTCGTCGTCATCGCTGTCTGTCTCGGCCCTCCTTCCCCGGATGGCGCCGGACCAGCCGTCACACGGCGCGGCGTAGACAGCGCGGGAGGCAATGCCGCCGTCCTGGATGAGGTAAATGGTCTCCGACACTACTGGTGCCATGGCAATTGAAAGTTGCAAGCTGCTAAAACACTGCAAATTAAGAAAGGTCTCGCTTTCTATTGGCTCTAGCTAGAAGCTAGTACCACTGTGGCTGATGGGAGCTCGTGGATGCTGCGTGCTTGTGGTAGGGCTCTGTTGGTTGTGGGATGCTTTGCACGGAGGAGGAGTGGCCGCGTGGGGCGCGGGATTTATAGCACCCGGCCGGCGGGGCAATGCGTGGCGGCACGCGGCGGAGCGTGCTCCGGTCATGTCGGCGTGTGCATGGCAGCCGACGGGAGCGAGCGCCGCGCGGGCATCTTCGCCACTCAGGCGCCCGCTCGTCGATTCCCTGGCGGCCGACTGGTGGGCGCCGGGAGGCCCGGGACCCGGAGCAGAGCCCGAATGGTGCCGCTTCCTTGTGCGCCACCGACGTGGAGGTGCGGCGAATATCGCAGTGGCAGATCGATCGGGAGAGCTGGGCCACTACCGCATTAGTCGTGATTGCAGCATCTATCCGACGACGATATGGGTGAGATTTCGCGCGCAGGATCTTGCCCCCCTGGCAACAGAAAGAACACATGCACCGGGCATCATGGAGCCACGAGGCCCACGAGAGATGCCCGAGGCCTGGCTGTGAGGAGGTCAAGGAAAGGAAATGCAAAGGCCCAAAAGGGATGTGCAATCTACATTACCGCAAACTCACTCCCTTTTTATAAAGTTTTTTTTTTGAGAATTCCGTTTTTATAATGTTGGCGCGGACTGGTGGCAACAATTTAAAACAGAGCAAATACAACTGTAGAATATTGATACACCTCTTTTGCAACTGGTATTTATACCTAATAATATTTATTACGTGTAAAGCAAAAAATCTCAACTAGGAGCAATTTTATTTTTTGAGAAATCAACTAGGAGCATTTTTTTTTTTGAGAAATCAACATGATGCATTTGCATTTGCTGATGGTGCCCCCACCCAGCTGTAAAGACACCATGAGTATACATGTATCAGACCGATACCTTATGGTACTTGGGTTTTGTTCGAACTATGAGACATTTATCATATGTGTTTTTAAAAAGGGAATTATATCTACCTCGATCGGTAAGTACAAATTTACGATTCTACATTACATTTTCTTTTTCCCACGTTACTAAATAGTTTTGTGGGTATCTTAAGTTTAGAACGTTTACTTACAAAGACTATGCCTTTGGAATTTTGCAAACTATTTTTTAAGGAAAAAAGGAATGTACAGTTTGGGTTCAAAGCAAATGGAAGAGAGAAATGGGCCCCTGCGTGTTGATAGGCACAAGCCTAAGGAGTTGTATTCCCTCCCTTACAAAACATTTTTAAATTTAGTCGAAGTCAAATTTTTATCACTTTGATCACTAATAATATATAATTTATAATATTTTATCATATAAAAACTATATTTTTGATTCATTATTAAATAAATTTTCATAAAAATTATATTTTTATATTAAGAATTTGTACTTTTTTTAAGATATTATTAATAGAAGTTAAAAGATTTTGACCTTATCTAAATCAAAAAATCAGAGATACTAAAGTGTTTGGAAGGTACCTGAGAGACTCCACCTCTTCGATTAATCTTAGCCGTTAATTTTTAAAAATTGATATCAAATCTATTATTTTTAGTATCAAACCTCTCTATTTTTAATCATTAAATCTAATCAAACGGACGGCTGTAGTTAACTTCAAATATTATATCATCTCTCCCTAAAAATACTTACGAAGGTATTAGCTACCAACCCATGGTTGGCTGCGATCCAGGCCGAACGTGACCAATTGTACCTGCGCCCGTGGCTGGTTCCACTCCACTCCGCCGTCACTTCGCTCACACATCACATGGCGCCTCTCGGAAGCCACGGGCTCGGCAAACGGAAGCCGCTGAGATGGCAGCATTCCCAAAAATGCTCGCGCGATCGCCGCGGTTGCCGCACCCCACGCCCTCCAACTCTCCTCCGTGAAATCGATTGGGAGCCGTGACTCGCGAGCTTGGCGCGTTCTGGGGTGGGAGGTGTTGTGAACTTCTGATCGTCTGAAGATGTTGTTTTTTTCTCAGAAATTCCTGCTCCCAATGGATCCATTTTGAATGGCTGCCCAAAATTGGGTTTCGACCCACGACAGTCTCTTGAAAGTTGCTTAGCTGCTTATATTTCCAGTGCACAAGAGCACTAGCTTCAGTTAACCTCTCCATATTGCACAAAAGAAAAGAAGAAAATACTCCACTTGTGCTCTGATAACTTCTTATTAAAACACTAATGTCTAATCCACAATCAGCGGCAAAAAACTTTTGAAAAACAGGGAAGCGATGAGCAAACTACAACCTGGTCGTGCTCAGCACTGGGCCCCTTGCTTGAAGAACTGTGTGTGAGCAGTGAGCAGGCAATACGGCCCCAGACATCCGTGCGTTTGCATCGCTGCTTGGCCCGCTACATGATTGATAACATCAGAATGCTGGTCCGTCCACGGACAAACTTGCAGAAATCTTGGGGTACCCCCCCCCCCCCCCCCCCCAGGCTCTAACGGACATAAAAAGGCGCCACGAACAGCACAAGTCGTTGGCGAATTTTACACTAAAAATAAAAACAACACCTGTACTGACTCTCCTTTCCTCTGATCATTCGCAACGACCTGCGGTTGTGCTAGAGCAGAGAAGATTCCTGACGCTTCGTTGGTATATGCTACAAAGAGCCAAGAGCGGATTCAGAATTTCAGATACGGAACACCGGTGATGTGGCATGAACGAATCCCCGGTTTTTCTTTGCGTTTGAATGATTGAATCCCATATGATTGCTGTTGGAACCTGACTGCCGTATTGGCCGCATCTACCAAGATTTTCGAATCATCATGCCAGCCTAAACGCTTCTGGCGTAGGAGTAGGCTCCGTTCTCCGGCTGAGTTTGAACTTGCGTCGGACTGAATGCTCTTGCTCAATCATTTGCAGTGTCGATCAAACGGAGTGACGGTAGCAGCATCTGACACATGACTCTTTTAGCAGGCCACTAGAAAATCTGCGTGACAATTGCCACATTTTTCATGTATGTTTTTATGGTACATATCTAATTAAAGCAGTATATTTTAAATTTATTATTTAACAAATAGAAGTATAGTTGTCTTAACATGAATGACAAAATTTCATAAACATATACTCCGGTTTCAAAAAGAAGTTGACATGGTCTTCAAATCATAAGTGTGACTCTTGTTATCTATAAAATATTTAATAAAAAGTTGCATCGGTACACTTTTAAGAAAGTATTTTTAAAACAAATTATTTCTAATTTTGTAACTTAATAAATTTAAAATTCTTTCTAATTTATATTGACGATGTTTGATTAAAATATTGCGTTCAAAGCTACTATTTTTTCTAGACCGGAGTTATAAGTGGAAAAAAGATTTAATCTTAGTTCTCATAGTAATCAATGTGCATTTTTAGAAGATAAAACAATTTAAATTATCTAAATATACATTTTTATTACATATAAAGATTTTTAATTGTAGCATATATTTACAAGACATAGAAGTAGAATAAATTTATAAGAACTTATCTTATATCTTTTAGAATAGTTCTGTTGAATCTATAGCAAAAATAAATTTGATTTAACAAAACAGTTATAGTTAATTTTTTATATCTATACTATTTTCTATATGTACTAACACATACTCCTTTAATTCTTAAATTATTGTTTAATTGATTTTTAATATCATCTTTGACTATTCAACTTATCTAAAAAATTAATTCAAATATGTAAAATTTTAAATTGTGATTCAAATAACTTTAAAGATAAAGAAATTTATAAAAAATTAAATATGACCATCGTCAAAATTTATATTAAACTTAAAAAAGCTAGGATGATGACACCACCGTTCGTACCTACTCCCGCCGAGTAAAAGCACGTTCCTATGTTGACCGGAAAATGATTTTTTTTCTTTTTTAATATTCACCGTTAAATTTTAATTTGACGGTTAATATTTTTTAAGGTGACGTGACGCAATAAGAGTTAAGAGAATGTTTGTGCTTTAATATATAAAGATATGAGTTGACATTTTTACAGTCTAGAGACAAGTAAAACCATCTCCAAGAAAAGTCTTTCAGCAAATCGTTTTGTTTTTGTTCAGTCAAAGCATGGCGGCGTACTTTTTCCAGGTTCAAAGCACGCAGCCACAGGTAGCCTAATCCCCCTGATTTGCAGGAAGATTATGTATTCATCTCCCCCCCCCTTTCCCAGCACCAGGTCACCATGGGCACTAAAGAAAGCCCCGGCGCTTTCCCGGGAACTCTCCCGCGCGCGCAGCATGTGGACGGATGGACACCCAAAGCCTCAAGTTTGTGGTGCTCTTGTGGGCGCGGCGCGAGTATGGTGTCATCGTCCAAGGCCATGTGGAAGGTTGGCGTAGTTAGCCTCCCAAGTCCCAATGATCGCCTCAATACAAAAATCTAACCTACCACACGGCGCGGCGCGGTTTACATTCATGCTCCTGGAGCCAAAATAACAAGAAAACTGGGAGGGGGTGAGTACTAGTACACGACAACAGAATTTGGAGGATGTTTGGGCATCATCAGACTACTTGTTTAACTAGATGCAACCGAATGTGGAGTTATCTTGGCGTGGTCATGGTCGTGATTCGTGGAAGGGCCGACAGCTTCGCCGTCGCAGCGGACACCTGGAGATTTTCAGTTCTTGCATGCGAGCGACACGGCGCCGCTGGCAGATCCATGCAGCATGGTCTCTAAACAGGTCGCATGTGAGGAGGCTTAGGATAAAAACCTGAAGTAGATGAGCTTCAGTCGCGACATTTAGCAACGCAATACTAGCATATGTTGTGAATAATCAGTAAACAGCGTTGTAACATTCAAACGGAAAGGAGAAATCAAGAAAGACGCGACGTCGCTACCTATAGCGGGCTTTCCAGCTACAGATGCATGGTCGAGACACCTGTTGTTGGCGGTCGCTTTTCGGAGCCACTGAATTCTAGCTCGTTGTAGTGATTTTTCCAGCGTAGGCATCGCCATCCTCTGACGGCCAGCTTTCAGGGACGAAGAAAGCGAGGTCCTCCCGTTCGTCGCCTGTCCGTGTGTCCGTCCATCAGATTACGACCGTGCCTGTAATTCGTTCCATGGATGCGTGATTGTTCCAGGCGCGGTCCAACTGCTTTGCATATCATCCGTTGAATACTATCCCCAGTAGGTGATGCTGGGTCTTCTCAAAACTCATGCCTCGCGGCTATCGGTTCTTCTTCTTCCTCTTATTTGTTAGAAAAAGGGAGTTGTGGACTGGCATACTACTTCTACGAGGTTACGAATCTCGCATCCCAAACTTGTATACCCAATTGGTACCCGTTCGTGTGGAGTAGGAAAACCCCAAATAAAACTCTGCCCTGGTGACTGGTGTCATGCATCCACTGATAAGTGGAGTATACATCTCTCTTTTCAAACACAAAATGCGTTACCAGACCACGATCCAACTGGATCTCCCGGTGGCAGGGCATCGGCCTCAATGAAAAATTAAAAGCAACCACACACCAATAAGACACAAACCAAAAGATCGATCCCGCCTAAACAATTCGATTAGAACTTCACTGTCCTTATAAAGATGACGAACTTTGATCGATCATGCGTATGATGGGCAGGGGGCTCCACCCTTGAACCACGAACCGGTTCTAGTGGGCAACTGGCATGACAGGGCGCTGATTCGGACACAAAATCTTTGCTTTAGCTGTCATCCTATCCAGTTTACTCCCTCCTGCTTTAAATTGTTGAATCTAAAACCGGAGGGTCATGACACCGAATAGTGCTGTCTGTCCGGACACAGCGCTGCTGCTCGCTTGGCAAAGCACCCACTACTAAAACCTAACCTGGGTTTAGGTGCCAGATAATTTGACACGGCCGGCCGCCTCAAAAGCATAGCTCAAGTTGTTGACAAAAGCAGCCATGGAAAGGTGGAGCGCAGATGAGGAGCTGGAGCTGCAAAACCCTGGATGTTCTGTTTGTTGCAGCGGCCGTGCTCTGTTCTCGCATAGTCTAATCTAACCTGGTGCACGGCCAATGATTCGGCGTGGCACGCATTTGAACCGTCCAATGTACAACTCCTATGTGGGGTGATGTGTTCATTTGTGCCGTGCGAGCATGTTTGCGAGCATGTTTTCCGGCGCCAACTGGTTCCTCGAGCTCTTCAATTTAGATGCCTCTATTAAACGTTGAGGGAGAGGTTAAGGTCAAGGAGGATGTTACTGTGGTTCTTCCTGGACGCTACTGGAAGCAGCTTTTGACTGAACAGTGAATGATCGGGCAGCTGCCGCCTGCAATCGCTTCTGCGTCGCCGGTACTCCTGCCTGCCTGCCAGCACGTCGCGCGGCAGCATTGAAGAAAGGATCGAGCACGGTGGTGCTCACTGTCATGCTCTCTCTGGTCCCTGCCGCCGTGCTGCCACGCCACTGTCGCGGATCGACCGGCCCGGCTCGCGGAACGCCGCCAGCGTCAGTCACCGGCCGACCGCCACAGAACTGCGCGCCCCCGTCTGGCCGATCGGACACGCCGGCCGGTCAAATGCGTTGCAGCGCGCCTCCCGTGCGAAGCTCGGCCCGGCAGCCGTACTCGGCCGCGGATTAAACTTTCTTCCACGGCGACGATGACCATGATGAGGGCCATCACGGAGCAGGTTGACGTTGCGATTTGAACCTGGTCAATACGTACTCCTACTACAGTAACAACCTGGCGGATCTCGCGCGTGCATTTGATCGGTCGTGCCGGGATCGAGAGCACATGCGCGTTGTTACTTGTTACCTGATGATAACCTGGGGCATCGCCGTTCAAATTGTTCGTTGTCCGCTGGCTGGCGCGTCCCGCTGGTGAATCCCAATCCGATGAGGTCCAGATAATCCGTTCGATTCGGCTTCGCTCTTTTGTTTGAGGACACAGCCGCGTGCGCGTCATTGTCACGATTCACGATCCGGATGCAGAAACGAGATAATCACCCTGTTGCGTTTGGGGGGAAACGTGATTCGCAACGGAGAGAGAGGCGGCGTCGGTAGCGTAGTCCACAGCAAAAGGCGTTTTGTGGGAGTAGGTGACTGTTTTTTCACCGTAGGGTTGGATCCCGAGGCGAGCGAAAACTCGCGCTGCCCTGACAGTGTCAGTCACCGGTCACTCTTCCGTGGCAGCTTTTACCATAGCTTTTCCTTCACTGGCGGGGGCCCACTTGCTCAGTGACAAGCCGGTCCAGAGGCCTGGTCCCACGCGCCAGTAGCACATGTGTTCGTCACATCTGGTAGTGATAAATCGGCAGCTACGTGAGTGTGTGTGTGTGTGTTTTTTTGAAACCCTAAAAGAATAAAAAAAACGGAAGAACGAAAAGCTAATGGAATGTCGAATTACAAAACGCTAAACGCCCATGCGCCAGAGGAGCTTCCGGTCCCACGCGTGAATCACTCCACTCTGGAATCTGGATGTGCGGGTCGCCATGTGCCGGCCGGGCCGGGATGCGGGGCCGGCGCCGTATCTGCAGGAAAACGAAGCTGGGGCAGCCGACCCGACCGTTTGCACCGGCGGGGCCGCCGGGGCGAGGGCGAAGCATGGAGATCAACCTCCGTTTGCTCTATGGGTCAGCAGATTTGATAAAAATTGTTATAAGTTTAAAAATTATAATTTCGATGAAATTAAGGACAGAGCTAAAGGAAATCTGATGAGGTGCATTTCTCTTTCTGGGTGATATGAGTGTAGTAAATTTTTTTTGCTCTAATAACTGTTACTCCTCATTTTCCCACCCTATTCCCATCTATATATATATATCCGTAAATGGATGAAATTTAATAAAAATGATTCTTTATAATAAATTAGTCAGTTTTTTGGTTAACCGATTAATGGACTGATTTTACTTAGTTTATCACTGGTTTGATCAGTTTTCAACTTTTAAATTTTAAAACACACCCATTTCATCCGTTTGCCCCTATTTCCATGCCGAGTTGAGAAACATCTGGCGTGAAAAAGAAAACACCAGCACAAGTTCTTCACCCACAAGCAATCGACTGGCCTATTGTGAATTGCAGTAACCGAAGAACTCCCATCTGCAGCTGCCAACAGCAGCAAGCAACGGGTAAAGGAACAAAACCCAAACACAACGAGGCCCTCGCAAAAGCGGACAACAAAAAGTGACTGGCTCGCAACGTTCAGCTTCACAGCACAGCGCGAACGAATTAGTACTACTAGAAAATTTTAATGACCAAGTCCGCCAGCAAAACGCAATTCACAAGCTGTGAAACGAAACAACACGAGAAATGAAAAACAAATCGCACGCGCTGTGCCATAAGTACCCTCCTCCTCCATGCTCCCGTTTCTCCTCTCCGCCCTCTTCCTCTCCCCTTCGCCGCTTCCTCCGGTTCTCTTCTCACACGCACTGCCCGCCCTCCTCTCGTCGCTCTCCACGGGCCGCTCTACTCTACCGTGCCGAAGGGGACAGGGCGCTGGCAACTCGCCGACTCGCGGAACCCCCTAGGACCGCCCCAGGCGCGCGGGGACCGCGCGGACGCATGCGCGCCGGACAGTAGCCTGGGTCGCCGGCGATCGCCGGAGTTCGGGTGGTCCGAGCGCCGGATACGGCGGAGGCACGGGAGGCTGCATAGGGGAGATGGCGGCGGCGGGGAAGGGGTGGGCGGAGCGGGCGAGCCGCGCTGTGCGGACCGTCTGGTTCGTGGCGGCCTTGCTGGCGTCGCTGCTCGTGGCGTCGGCGCCAGCGCTGGTCGCCGCGGGGGACGTGGCCGTCGCGCTCTGGCTCGAGGCGCGGCTCGGCTGCCTCCGCT
>BCLG01002483.1:14381-35351 GCA_001602295.1 Zoysia matrella | reverse complement strand
GGGCGAGCCGCGCTGTGCGGACCGTCTGGTTCGTGGCGGCCTTGCTGGCGTCGCTGCTCGTGGCGTCGGCGCCAGCGCTGGTCGCCGCGGGGGACGTGGCCGTCGCGCTCTGGCTCGAGGCGCGGCTCGGCTGCCTCCGCTGCCGCGGGCTGCGGGACCACCTCCGGCACTACGGCTTCCGGAGCTCGCTCGCAGACATACCGCTCGTCTCCGTCGTCCGGTCCCTCGTCATCGCCTGTAAGCCGCCTCGCTGTTCTTCCTTACGCTTCAGAACGTCCAAGGGGCCAGAGTCTACTCCAAAGGAACCGGATTGTTCCTCTGAGTTGGATTTCCCTTTTCCTTTCCGTTCTGAATTTTCGCATGCGTGAATCGTGATGCAGTGTTCGTTTCGTTTTTTGCTCGGTTTATGATCGTTTGGCATTACTGTACGCGGACTCTGTGATTTGAAGCTACAGTCTCGCTACTTTATGGTTGTCTTGTTTCGTCTGGTCGAATGAACGGAGCTTTCAGTGAAATCCGCTGTTAGGAGTGCAGCTACAGCTACTGCCTGCTTGTTTCTCTTGGGATTTAGTTGAGCCAAGTCGTTTGCAAAGCTGCGAAATCAGAATGTTTAGGAAAAGTTCGAATAGAAGCCTTAAAATTTCTAGGCTCAACTAACATTTTGCACTGTTGCCTCTGCAGGTGTATACATCATGTCTGATATTTCTGGCCTCTCTCATGGCCCTTACCTTGGAACAACAACGTTCTGTTCCATGGCTTCTCTGCTCATCCTGATAATTAAGGCCTCTGTTTATAGTCCGGTACAAGACATTGGTCATGAGCTCTCACCGTCGTTGGCGGATCACAAGCTCAATCTCAAGAAGCTATGGGGAATGCCGGTGCTTTTCCTATCTTCCTTGGTCTTTGCTCTTGGCCATGTTATTGTAGCTTACAGAACAAGCTGCCAGGCTAGACGGAAGCTTCTCATTCACCGCATTGACCCTGAATCGGTACGGCTGTCATGTACCTTTTTCTCTGAATTTCACTTCATGATGTATTGTACAAACTAAGTTTGACACTTGTTTTTCTCTGCACACCTAAATGCTTGTTTGGTGTATGTTTTCATCCGATATATGAACTTATCGTTTTTCTGTTCTTTTTCAGATTTTGGCATACAAGAGTGCCTTTTCTGGATCCTACAAGGTTCCACGGTCTCCTACACCATGCAGTGGAAAGCTCTTTTCAAGGAGTGAAAGTGAAACAAAGAGGAAAACTATTGTACATGATGATCGTGATATGCCTATCAGTTTTCTTGCAGATGGTGATAGCATGTTCATTTCATGCCAGGGGATCACTGTGCACTATAAAATTTCTGATCCGTCCACCTGCTTATCTTTAGCCCCTGATTCTTTTACGGATATAGATACTCATCATGCTGTAATTTCATCATCCCTTTCTCCTAGAAGACAGAGGCATGAGAGCCCCCCTTCTGCTTCCTCTAATACCCGCTGGCTTCTCAATAGGAGTTTTAGCCATCAATATCATCAAACTTCGTTGTATGCGCCATTATTGATAGAGCCGGTGACATCACCAACTTTGTCAGATGAGGTTCCTCTTATGAGTCTTGATGATGGCAGTGCTGATGAATGCTCGAATTCGTTAGGCTCTGATCTTGAGGCTGGAGAGCAGGGTAAATTTGCTATAGTACTGGTGCATGGATTTGGAGGGGGTGTTTTCTCGTGGAGACATGTTTCAAATTTGCTAGCTCAACAAGTTGGTTGCACTGTTCTGGCATTTGATCGTCCAGGATGGGGTTTAACATCTCGACCTCACAGAAAGGATTGGGAAGATAAAAAGTTACCAAATCCATACGAGTTGGATTCTCAGGTGATTTCTTCTCTCTACTCAAATATTGTACTTTCAAATTTCTGTTCTCCTCCAGAGAGAAGTCTTAGTACAACTTTAGTAGAGTCCCGCTAAGGTAGACCAAATGGTATATTTTTACCTTTTGGGAGGTAAGACTAGAAATCTCAGCCGTTGAATTTTATAGTTTCTAAAACTATCGCATGCATCAGTTTCCAAAACTGTCTAATAACTTTCCAATCCGATGACTATAATTATGAGGGGTTACCTCCTAGGAGGTAAAATATCATTTACTCATTGATATTCGTGAAAATGGATGCTCCATAATCATTTTGATCTATTGTAGAGTTTGCCCCCGCTAAGGTAGACCAAATGGTATATTTTTACCTTTTGGGATGTAAGACTAGAAATCAATCTCAGCCGTTGAATTTTATAGTTTCTAAAACTATCACATGCATCAGTTTCCAAAACTGTCTAATAACTTTCCAATCCGATGACTATAATTATGAGGGGTTACCTCCTAGGAGGTAAAAGATCATTTACTCATTGATATTCGTGAAAATGGATGCTCCATAATCATTTTGATCTATTGTAGAGTTTGCCCTTTATTAACTGCGTTCTGCATTAGCTCCTAAAGTTCGATCTTATTACAAAACTTGATGCCGTGGCTAACGGCTAACCACGTGGAATTAGGGGTGGTAAAAGGGTTTGTCCCACGGGCCCTTTCACAATCTAAACCGGCTCTCATTACATGTTAGGCCAAAAATTAGAAATTCGGCTCAATCCTAATCCAGTTCAGCCCTCTCCATAATTAGTTCATTTTTTTTTGGTCCCATTATCAGACCTACGTGGTTATATTTATTTCCCAATTAGAAGAACTGTCACCAAATGTTTATTGCAGTTTCAGAGTGATATATTTTGTCTTGAAAATGTTATATGCTGTTAATGGTCTGTAGGGAAACATTTATACATTAGAATGATTGCCACTATATTTAGTCCTGAGAGCCATAATAAATTCCTTCACTATGCATTGCTTCCCTTCCTTGTACTTAAATCACTGAGGTTATGTTTAAAAAAGAATATTTTCTTATTATTTTGTGCAGGTTGATCTTCTTATATCATTTTGCTCAGAGATGGGTTTGTGCTCTGTGGTTTTAGTTGGTCATGATGATGGGGGTTTGCTTGCCTTGAAAACTGCAGAAAAGCTGCGCACTTACGGCAGTCATAGAAAGGTATATATTAGCTTTGAATTCAGATGTCTTTTTTGTTTTTTCATGGAAGTTGTTCATGTAATGTTGTATTGGATGCCTTTTGTTTGCACTGTAGGTTGAAGTGAAGGGAGTTGTTCTTATAGGTGTAAGCTTAGAAAGAGAAGTTATTCCAGCATTTGCCCGTATACTTTTGCATACACCATTGAGGAAAAAGCACATGGTCCGGCCTCTTTTACGTACTGAAATCACTCAGGTGATTAATCGACGAGCATGGTATGATGCCACAAAATTGACTACGGAAGTTTTGAACATGTACAAGGTAAGCATCTAGTGAATTTTGCATGTCCCTCGTGTATCGTCAAATCATTGATGATCTTGTTAGTTCTGGAAAGTTTTTGTTAGATCTACTACTGAATCTGGTATTTATTAGGTCAACATAGTTTTGTTGTTGCAAGAATATATGTTGTCCTGTTAGATTGTGCTATTTATAGTATACTGTACACACCATTCCTGTTTCCTTCACATGGTCAGCAGTACAATTTTGATGTGATGCTCATGCTGCAAACATTTTTGGACTTTCATCTCACTTGAATTGCCGTTTGCATCTAGGCTCCACTGTTTGTTGAGGGCTGGGATGAAGCACTTCATGAAGTAGGCCGGCTTTCATTTTCAACAGTCCTATCCTCTAAAAGAGCAGCAGATTTACTTAGATCAGTGGAGGAACTCCCTGTTCTGGTTGTAGCAGGTTTTGAGGATGCTCTTGTCTCTGTGAAGTCAGCGCAAGCTATGGCTTCAAAACTTGTAAATTCTGTAAGTAGTCTGCCCCATATTGCGTCCCCATTTGTTGAAAGCATGAGTTTTGCTAAATATTTGATTTCTGCATCATCTTGTGCAGAGGATAGTAACTATATCAGGATGCGGACATCTTCCACATGAGGAATGCCCCAAGGCATTACTCTCGGCTCTTTCTCCCTTCATCTCTAGATTGGTACCCTCAGACAATTCATTACAAAGACTCTAGCATATAGCTCAGCTCCTCTCATTTGGATTTCCCCACTTGCTTTTCTGCCATCCACTGTAGGTCCCTCTAGCTGATTTGAGTTTTTGTGAGCCAATGTAGTGCAAAGTAGTGGAGCCTGACCCAAAATCTCAAGGGTTCGTAGAGCTCCCTGATTTTTGTTACGTGTAATGGTGTCTCCGAATGATTTCAATAGAGCAAGTTGAATCTGTACAGCACATGTAATTCCCCGGTCCTCGTTTGCTCCTAGAAGCTATAATAAGGTTACTGAAGTATAAATCGGCACAGCACATGTTATAGTGGGTCATGTGCCATTCGCATGGTCCCTTGCCATTCAAAGCATGACCACAAGTGGTGGGCGGTGATGTATCGCTGCAAATAAATTTAAAGATTTCCTGTTCCAAACGCTGCCTCACATGCTTGTTATGGCGATCGGTAGTTGGCTGCTTGTAAATGAACGTCACATGCGCTTTCCGTTGGGACGTTGCAAACCGGTATTCATGTGGTTGTGCAGATGGGGGTTTTGTAATGAGCAGTGAATAGGTTCACGATGATGATTACTCTGTGAAGCAGCTCAGCTTCCATAGGGTGCTCAAAGTTCTAAAAGATAGGGCATGGAGCTGCCAAAACGTAAGAGTTGACTCCTTATTTACTACACGAATGAGTTCACAGGCCAGCCCCAGTATCCCAGCTGATTCTTTTGTCACACGCGCACGTGAATTAATTCTCCTTTCTCTAAGAAACGTAAGAGTTGACTCCTTATTTACTATACTAAACTAATATCTCAGAGATCCATCATTAGACACCAAAAGGTTAATTCTCTGCTATTCTGTTTTTTAATTAATCTACAATATAGTGCAGGAGGGAGAAATTGAAAAAGGGGCTAGTAACGAGGGGTTACGAGCTATTCAACTGCAAAAACAGAACTAACTCCGTTTCGTGAATAAATTCAGAAGATCCTGTAAAAATATGGTAGTAACAAAATTTTTAGAAGAGGTTGACTCGGAAAAGTCTGTGAAGAGAAATCTGAAGTATTAAAATATCGCTAAGGAGTTAACTTTAGATAGGAGTTTTTGGAGGCTAGCAATTCACGTGCCTGAACTTTAATTGCCGGTTGTGGCTCCTTTTTAGTCGTTTCTCGAGGTTTCATCTCTAACCTACCCCAACTTACGTGGGATTAAAGGCTTTGTTGTTGTTGTTATGTAACAATAAACGAATTGCCCACCAAAAACTGAAATAACAATAAACATGTGTTTTGACATGTTAATAGCCTTGGCTTTCTTTGTAGGCAATCCTGAAATGCAAAAAGAACATTCTGAAGTAAAGAGGGCTCCATTGATAACTTAATCTCAAGAGCTGTGTCTTGAACTATGGCTCTAAAAAGGTTAGGGATAATGTAAAACAGTACATAAAAAGCTGAATCTGGATAACCCGGTACATTTTTGTACCATTAGGATGTAGTTACAGAACTCTACCGAAACAGCTAGCTAGTGCTACCAATTTCCATACTGGATACACCCTACAAATTCAAAACGATTATACAACTGTACATTTACTTTGTTGTGGCCTCCAATCATTCTTGGAGAATCATCTGCTTGTGTCTCACAGGCAGGCAATTCTGTACCTTCTGTCAAACCGGAGAAAGGTATCTCATTGTTGAATATTATTTTGTGCGACATCTGACACCCAGTCATCACTGACGAGAAGAAGATGATCGCCGTCTCTGATAAGTTCCACCTCATCAACCTCAGCACCTTCAATTGTCAGGACCTTGGTAGGCCTGAAGCCGAACTTCTTTGCGCCTAGATCAAGAAACTCCTTCATTGACCGTGGAAGTTGGACGAGCTTCGCTGCAGTGTTCCCCTTCTCAGGGCAGCTGATTGTCACCCTGACGAGCGAGTTGTTATTAATGCAATTCAGGCCTCCTGTTGCTGAAGGACCTCTAGGGAGTAGAGGGCCAGTGTCCCGGCTTGCATTAGACGAAGAGATAACACCAAAAAGGGAGTTCTGAAAACTGACTCTCCTTCTAAGGAGCTTCTTTGGAAGAACTTTGTTTTGTACTCTGATATCTTCGTTGTCTACATTTTGCATTGAAGGCTCACTGTTGAACCTCCCTATAAACAAAGGTGCCACCCTATTATTTGGAACGTGGAGCTTTGGAGCTTCCCGTCGTGATTGAAACAGGTGTAGTATGTCGTCATGGCCTTGTTGCTCAGCTAGAGCTCTTGGTGTCCAACCATTGTTGTCCAGTTTGTCAATGTCAGCTCCCTGTTCTACGAGCAACTCAACCATCTGAATATTTCCATCACAGACAGCTTTATGCAGGGGAGTGGTTCCGTCTCTCAGTGATCCGTTTACATCACCTCCATAGCTGATAATGTCCTTAAGTAGGTCAATGTTATTTTCTTCAACAGCTATACAAGCATATAAGGCCGTGTCCCCAGATGAAAGATCTGCACCATTCTCGACTAACAACTGCACAATTGCGTCATGCTTTTCACACATAGCCTCCCACAGTGGAACTTTTCCTTCAGAATCTGTACAAGGAGAAAACAAGCATCAGTGGACGTATCTTCAAATATAACAATACGTAAAGTAAACGTTCTCAACGAAAAAGGAATTCTTAGAATTCTGATATGCTACTAAATTTTGTTTCTAGGTGGTAGGATGGCAACAGATTTAAGGAGGTTTGCAAATGATAGATTTGATTCATAAATGGCGGTATGCATACCCCTGGCATTAGAATCAGCACCAGAGTCTAGCAGATGCCTGACACATTTTTCATTTCCTTTAGAAGCAGCTATATGCTGTAAATCATGTAGCAAACACTGTTAGCATTCTTTCTTCAAAAAAAGAGAAAACTGTAGATTTTAGCAACCCACGTGTGCATAGAGGAGTATACTCACCAGTGCCGTATGCCCATTGTTATCTGATTCGTTTGGATCCAAACCACGCTTAAGAAGTTGATGCAACAAAAAGTCGTCTCCTCTATTTACTGCAAAACAGAGGGTAATTGGCAAATCCAGACGACCTGCTGCTAGCATGCTCTCAATCTCCTTCAGAACACCCGCCATTACAGTGTTTTCTTTCTGATCTTTTAGTAACTGTAATCCAGAAAGTTAAGAGCAAGAATCTCAGTACTGTTACCGTATGGTACCTTTTCTGATAAAAAATTCAAAATAAATTCTCCTCTCAATTGTTTAGTCCCAAAAAATTAAATTCATTTACTGTAGTTAACATGAATCCAACAGCCAAATATCTATTCACAAATTACATTATAATTCAGATTCTTGTTGGACAAATTGTTAAGCAAGATGAAACTGGTTAGTAAAATGTTTGATTTATGGATTTCTTCGGAGCTCAAAACTCCAAACATAACTAATTAGAATGTATAATATGCGATATAAATGGCGGTTATGAAAAATATTTTTGATGTTATACCTGAATAAGGTTATTCATTATTATAGTTCCATCTCCCACATTGGATTGAACAATGCTGAGAAAGGCAGTACGATTCATACGCAGAAGCTGACATAAGGATTTCGTTCGGACAGTGAATAGTTGAGGCCTATAACAAAGAACACCAATTTCTCCAACAACGTCTCCTGATTTAGCCACCCCAGCCACCTGCACGTACCAGCATGTTATAAAAAGATAATTTGATGCACTATTTCACTCCCTCGTTAGAATCAGAGTAAATGAGATTCACCTGTTCTGCACCATTTTGTAGCTCTATTAATTCCTGCAAAAGTGATAAGCACATCAGAATGACCATGCACATGTTATATCTTTTTAGAGCAACATGAGACTAGTATTAATTATAGTAACTCGAAAATAAGAGAAATATGAAAACAGTTATCTTACCGCACTACCAGAAACTAAGATGTAGAAGTCAGTGGGTGCTTCATTCTGCAGAATGACATCTTCCCTAGGTGGAAAATATTCAGCTTTCATCTCCGAAACCTTTCCATGGGATCACAGAAAACAAATTCAGCATATGTTCAAAAAATGCACAACAATTAAAATGGAACGAGTTTCAGTAGTCCTACCAGTTGGAATATCAGGTCATTCGACACTCCTTCAAATAAGTAAACCTTTTGAACCAGATTATAAAATAGATATTGAGAAATGCTGGATCTAATAGCCTTAGGCAGAGCATCAAGGGTCTCTTGTTGTTGAAGTCCTTCTGAATCTGTCCTGAACTTCAAACTAAGATGTGAGATCATCTGATCTTGCAACCGATATGGTAGCTGATTCCTTAGTGCAAAGCTTGTTGCTGCTTGAATTGTATCTCTCTTTAGTACAAATCATAAAAGAAAAGGGCATTAGATTGTACTTTGAAAACCCGATAAATAGTTCATATGAACCAGAACCAAGGTTCAAAGAAAAAGGAACTCACATATTTTCGAGTACGGCTGGTGCCGTGTACAACTAGATTGGTCATGTTTCCAATCAAATAGGCAGTCAATCCGAGGTTAAATAGCATGTAGAAAATGTTGAAAATCATTTCCCTTGTATTTTCCGCATGCAAATCACCATAACCAACAGTGGTAAGAGTGGTGATTGACCAATACATGGATGTTACGTAGCGAATCCATAAGCTTCTCTGATGAAAATCTGGAATTGAATTGCCGATCCATGTATGCTCTGGTTCAGGGTATCTATCAGCGAGAAGATAGTAGAAGCATGCCGAACAATGGACAGCAAAAAGTGTCACCTACAAGTCAAAGGTACGCAAATAGGATGTCATTCCTCGAGCATATTAAGGTTCACGGTAGAGCTCCAAATTTCTAAATGTCCTGATTTCTTACACAGATAAGCTTTGCACAGCGAACCCAGAAGTAATTGAAGTGCCTATCTTTCTCCAATCTAGCAAAGGAATAAACATGGACAAATGCATTAGTTATATATTCTCAATAAGAAGACGAACAGAATAGACTTCCAAATACACTTATCATCATCAACATACCGAGCAAAGAGAGAGCTGACTCTACGAAGACGCCACAGCCTCAGCATGTTAAAGAATCCATATGACCTGAGGTTTTGAGGTAGGATCCGCCGAGCAATTTCTGTTGGGACGGTAGATGCCACGTCAAGAACAAACCAACTAGTGGTATACCGCCAAGCTATCCGCTTTGGATCATCTTCAAGCAAATACGTCATTCGATCCAAGTAAGCAACAAAGAAGGTCAGGATGATGTCAGCAGCAAAGAAAGCATTCACGACATTGTCCGCTACAGCAAGGGCACCCTCTGGTTTCCGGATGAAGCCGAATTCAAATGGGGAAACCCAGGCAGAGTACACGACGAGAATTATGAGAAAGGTCTCCCAGAATCTGCATAGAACAAATATATGTCAATATTACTTCTTGAGCTTACTTCTGGTGTTGTAACTAAACTGTTTTATTTTCTTCTTCTTTCTTACAATTATTTAGCTGTATGGCAGATCCCAATGCAAATTTTGGTTTGTTCAGAATTATATTGCATAAATGCTGCAGGTCATACTATTTCTCGCAATTAGTACTCCGTAGTAGTTAGTCTTCCAGCGTGTGACCATCATTTGGACAAAGGCAACACAAAGAACTGATCTACTTGCGTTAACACAAGGTCCTTGTAACTAAACTTCTACTCACTAATTCCCTGTAACACCAACCACTGTAAATTAAAAAAAAAAGGTCTTTCTAGCGAATCCGTGAATGATCAAGCTCCCGGAACGTGAGTACAAGAAACGAAGAGATGTCACCATCCAACGATCACGCTTTCCTTGTCTCTCTTAAACTAAAGGGAAGAGCTAAAGTAGTGACGTGCAAACTAGGCAGCCTAAAGTAAACAAAATTAAAGAACGACACTGAGTGCTATAAACCCGAAGCACACAGGCAAATGAAAATTATTGGACCTGAGGAAGAAAAACAAGTCCATTATTGGGTCTAAGTCAAACCAAGAAACACTTAAAAACTCGAAACCTTTTCTTTTCTGCGTTATTATTGGACTGCATTCACAGCCTCTCTTTCTAGGAGTTGGTAACTGCCATGGAAAACATGAGCAGAACCAGGAATCAGCCCCGTTTGTTACGCGGAAAATTTCTTGTGTCCCACGTTTTTCCTACAAAATTCTTGCGTTCCAAACAGTGCTAACAAATGGAGCTTCGCCAGCCATCGCCAAAACTAGAGCCGTCAGCGCAAGCCGTGGACGAGCCCCCCCAAAAGAAAACAACAATGCGTAAGCAACAAAATTCGCTAGAAACAAAGCTGAGGTAATCGTAAAGGCGGGACAACACGGGGTAGACGACTAGAAACAGCGGCGGCGGTGGGGGCGGAGGCGGACCTGTATCGGCGGTCGTAGGGGGAGACGATGAAGCGGCGGAGCTTGACGCGGCGGTTGCTCCGCGCGCCGAGCGACGGCAGGATGCCGCTGGAGATGCTGTAGTGGCTGCCGTCCCGCGACAGCTCCCTCTCCAGCCCGCCGCCACCCCACGGCGCGCACCGCGCCATCCGGGAGCCGCCCCACCCCGGCGCCATTGGCCGCCGCAAACCCCTGCCGGGTTTTACGGAGCGAGGTCTGACCCAAAATCGGGACAGTAGGCACAGAGCAGCAGGGCGCGTGTGAATTGATCGGAGTCGGACTCGCGGGTCGCGTTCGCGGTGCCTGGAAAATCTCTCTGCCCGTTTTCCGACGGTGGCAACAGCGCGACGCGGGCGCCGAGGGCCGTAGCCGCAGGTGAGGAAGGAGGAGGGAGAGCTGGAGGCGCGCGGGCGTTTTTATCGACCGGCTTGGGGGACAACGGGCCGGGACGACGCGACGCTGTGCTGCCTCCGCACTCCGCAGGCCGTTTTCCGCGGGTGTTTCGGCTGCCGCGGCACGGTGCCGGCCGTGCCCGCTTCGGTTACGCGACGACACGTTACGCCTGGGCGGGGGTGGCGGCAGGGCGGCTAAGGATGGATCCAGTTGCTCGTACGCCGGCCGCCCCGTTTATTCAGTGTCGGAACTGTTTCAGACGCGGACACTCGCAACTTCCAGGACTTGCGTCCCTCTAGTGTACCTATCGGCAAAAATAACGTCAACTTCGCAGTCAAGTGTTCTCACGGAACGGTTTCTAGCTTCTTTACTTGAACTTACTTTAGATGAAGAGAATAAAGATTTGCACAAAGGAAGAACCATCCCAATGTCTAAAGAAAAAAACCATTTTGTTTAAGTTTTTTTTCATTGCCTAACATGAAAGATTCTTCATGTGTGATGCATATGTCCTAATTCTAAATGCATACACAAAAGGTCATTACATGCTTCAAGAAAAATATCTTCGTTTCACTCCATCCACGTGGCCACATACTTTTTTTTTGTGTTTTTTACGAGTTAGGCGAGAATTTTGTTTGATTACTACGAATATGGTGTTACATTCCTAAGCAAACGAATCACTTGATGCAGCAGGGATGTTTAGGAATCCCTTGATCCTAATTTACTCTTTGGACACGGGCCTTTTAATTTCTCCTTAATTTATGTTCACAAAGGTAGAATGATAAATAAAAATGAACAGATAGAGTACAAAAATTCTGAGCCCCTAAGGGCTCATTTGGAATGAAAAAATTTTACAAAAATCACACATGACTTTTTTTATAAATCAACTTAATTTCATAGTAAAAATATCCTAGAATTTAGAGGAAAAACACGCATTCAAAGGAGGATCTAAGTTGTAAAAGCAATCACCACACAATAGACTGTAAAGTATCCAAAGTTTAAACAACAGTACTTTAAACTGCAAAACACTTAGGCCTCCTTTTGAATGCATGATTTTCGTATGAATCTTATAGAAATTTTAAAGGAATTAGTTTAATTTTATAAAAAAATGTAGAAAATAGAAATATTTTCCATGTTTCAAAGAGAACCTTGATGCATGTTTATGTTTACATGTCTAACAGTTAGAGCTAAAAGAAGACGACGGAAACCTAGAAGGAAGAGGGAGTGCACCCATATCTCCCTACCGATCGAGATTCTTGAGCTATGTTCTAAAGTATCAAATAGATGCATGTGGACTGAATTATGATCTACATATATAGGTGTACCAGTTAATTCAAAAGTGCTTTACACACTAACTGACGATTCGCTAGCATGCCGCGGTCCTCGGATGAACTATACCCCTATGTATCCTTCTAAAATCATCACAAGCAAATAGCATCCTTCGATCCTCTCTCTTTCTAGAAATTATCTTATTTTCTATAAAAAATATTTACTAAAAAAATAACATATTTATAGTTTTATAAAAATACGTTTCAAGACTAATCTAATCATATAATTTTTATATTTCTAAACTTAACAAGTTAATATTTATTTGTAATTTATATTCTCAATGTTTGACCAAAACATTGTTCAAAACTACTTTCTTTTTAAACCGGAGAGAATATTAACTAGAGAGAAAAAAATAGTAACCAGCATGCCCACTATCAACCTCCTACCCAAAATGGCCATATAAATTGTCACAAATTATATCCACCACGGACGTCATGAAAAAGTTAACTCAAAATACCCCTGTATCTATTTATTGATGGCCCACCACTACTATTATTAGAAAATACAAATATTCTTAAATTAGTGTATGTGTAAAGCGATAAACGAAATCTTCGAGAAAATAATGGCAAGATAAGCACGCACAAATAAATTAAAAAAGGTTATGAACTTATTATGATTTATATGAGTCGGGCAAAGGTGGCTACTGGTAAGTTAGTCGCCCTCTAGATCATGGACCTGCCCAACCCAAGCTTCATGAACACTTCCCTTATCCGCGTGGAAGCTTCATGAACACTTCCCTGATTGGCGATCGCAATCGCAAGCGCCCAGGGACAGAGGCTGCCGATCGACCGCCAGAACATGCACGACAGCATGATGGGAGTCGGCTGTCGGGGTCGCGCCTCGCACCCACCCGGCACGAAGCGCAGCCAGCTCTCGATTTCACTTCTGAAATTTCCAGGAGGGTACCGATCCATTGGTCTATTATGCAATAATTTCGATCCCCCGATTCTAATGATCGACGCTTTCAACGGGCTGCCAGCAAACTGAAAGAAACTTAAACTAAATGATTGAAAACAGAGACGTACAGACATAATAGAGTCCCTGATCAAATCACAATTAATGCTGGGAGTCTGGGACAGCGACAAACTGATGCAGCGGCAGGTACTCTTGAAGACTAACGAAGCTATGGTGCTAGCTCCTGGGGAAATGTTTAGACAACGGCGGCCGCATAGCCACGTGCATGCATGACCTGTTTGCCAGAGCACATGAACGCCACTTTCCATTGAGATTATTCAGCGGGCAGTTAGGTGGCGTTGTGCGTCGTCCACTCTCGTCTTCGGTTGGGCTAATCGCCGGGGTTGCAACTTTTGACGGTGCTGCCGGCAGCCCGGCAGGCGAAGGCCGACACAAAAGATCTGCGCGGTGAAAAGTGATACGTAGTTCCTGCCTTTTCCCTCTGTCAACTCGTTACACGTTTACACCGTGCTTCAAAGTTGAGCATTGGCTGCTTGCTTGGTCACAGCGAACACCTCTGTCAACGGTAGCAGACGTAGCTTTCGTCGTTTTGGAGTGGACATGGTTTGCGACTTGGACTTCGACGATGACCCGTGCATTCTTGCTTAACATCGATCGCCAGTGTTCATGTACGAGCAGCAGCTAACGAGATGCTTATACCTCGCGGTGACACATATGCGCACGCCGGCATACACATCACGGCATCACGTATGCCCAATAGATGGACAGCTGAAGCGTTTTGATGAATGACAGTGATTTCACTCCTTTTTGTGAGTTGCTTATCAAACATGTAATGTAAGCATCTCGCATGGTCGGATAACCGAGAACTATCACATGTGCGCATTCGAAAATCAAAAGAATTAACTCAACCGAGCGAATATAACTTCTCTGACGGGTGGAAATTAACATGCATCAACGATCGCCGAAAACTAATTTAGATCCACTTTTGAACCCTTTAGTTCAACCAAATGATCTTGAGTTCTATTGGTTAAACTAAGAGGTTCATTGGTTAACCAATTTGCATACGGTCGCACTCACAGAAAAATAAAATTAATAGTGATTAATTAGAGCATAATTCTTAGTACTATATTCGTAGCTACATGTCAAAATTTGTACACCCTGAATTTGCACCCTAAAGATAGTGGCGCTGATATATTCCTAGTACAAGGCAAGCGAACTTTCTCTAACTCTGGCCCTGAATTTGCACCCTAAAGATGGTGGCGCTGATGTTTTCATCGGTGTAATGCATCATTTAAGGCGGTCAAAGCAGATGTTAACTTGGAGGGATCGGGCGAGGAGGCTGGACGGAATAAAGCGAACGGCTACCCAGTCCTCCCCAAAATGCATGCATGTGAACATCCTGCTCTCTCCAGTCTCAGTCTCAGACGTTCGTGCGTGCAAGGGAATGTAGAAACGAAGGAGGCAGCCACCTTCCATTAGATTATTCAAATCCAAAAGGGATAATGGTCAATACAGGCCTTGAACTATGACTCGGATCTCAATTTCATCCCTAACTTTCAAAAGATTCAATTTAGTCTTTAAATTTTGGTTAGTGGTTCACCTTAAAACCTGATCAATGTGGCAGCCTACATGGCGTGCCATATCAGTAGTGGGCACGCCACGTCAACTTACATTTTATATTTTGAATTTAAAACTATTTTTTCTATCAAATCGTGACACCGTTTTCGAATCTGTTTATACCATCATCGTCTTTTTTAGAATTAATACAATAAAACAAGATACAACATGGATATTTTTCAATATTTAGATTGTGTTAAGATTTAATTTGAAAATTTTATATATATAAAAAAAACTCTAAGATATGATTTTTCAACTTTTCTATTGCATTAATAAAAATGATATTTCTTACATTTGGATTGTGTTAAGGTTTAACATTATTAAAATATAATGTGGTATATAAAAATGTCAAAATGTAAAATATATTCAAATTATGTTGAAATGATATGTCAAAAAAGTTCTTTTTTGTATATTTATATTGCGTTAAAAAATACATTTTCAATATTTGGTATTAACAGTTAATTTTGTTAAAATATGAAGTGGTATATAAAATGTCAAAAATATAAATTTGTTCATGTACAAAATATTAAACTATAAACTATAATTAATACAATAAAACAAGATACAATATGGATATTTTTTCAATATTTGGATTGTGTTAAGATTTAATTTGAAAATTATATATATACCATATAAATATATTTTGGTATTTTTAAAATTATAAAAAACTCTAAGATATGATTTTCAACTTTTCTGTTGAATTAATAAAAATGATATTTCTTACATTTGGATTGTGTTAAGGTTTAACATTATTAAAATATAATGCAGTATATAAAAATGTCAAAATGTAAAATATATTCAAATTATGTTGAAGTGATATGTCAAAAAAGTTCTATTTTTGTATATTTATATTGTGTTAAAAATACATTTTCAATATTTGGTATTAAGAGTTAATTTTTTTAAAATATGAAGTGGTATATAAAAATGTCAAAAAATAAATTTGTTCATGTACAAAATATTAAACTATAAATTATAATAAAAAATGTATCCATGTATGATTTTTTATTGCATTAATTTTAAGAAACATGATGGCTCAAACAGAACCAAAAATAGAGTTACGGTTTGAGAAAGAAAATGATGTGGCACGTTATGTGCTAACGTGGCATGTCACGTGTGCAGCTACGTCAGAGCAGGATGAAATTAGGCCTATAACTAAAGTTAAGTGACTAAATTGGATTTTTTGAAAGTTGAAGGATGAAATTGAGATTTTGATTATAGTCCAAGGACTAAAATGAGTATTATCCCAATCCAAAATTAAAAGAAGCGGTCAACTTCCATTTCTGCGGTAAAAAGAGAGGCAGCAGTCACCTTCGTGCTGGCCTCCCTTTTGATTAGTGCTCCTCCAACCGCCTGAATATATCCGGCTCGATCGAATCGTGTGGCCTTGCCAATTCACCGAATAAGTAAATTTGTTACAAGTCAACGCAAGTTGGTGCGTGTAGTATAGTAGATGTGGATAACAGAGGCCTTGACCAAAGTTTTTTTAATTAGGCCGGTTAGTTATTATAGTCTTATGCTAGATACGAAGGTTATCATTCCAACACAGATCGAATTGGCCTAGCACATTGAAAACTACGTGCAGTCGTCATGTGTGTATGTACATGGGAAGAAGGATACGGATATGGTTGTATAAGAAGAGGTGGAGAGACTACGGCAGACACATTTGGTACGTGGCTGCTCCGCGACTTCTTCCATCGCCGTTGTTCGGTACTCCACAGTACTTCAGCATGCGCGCGGACGCTCGAGACGACGGTTCAACCGCGTGTTGGCGTCATCATCGAATGGGGTGGTGGTGGTGGTGTCGAACCCGGCCGGCAGGAAGACGCGCAGTTACCTAGCGTGGGCCACCACATGCACGTCGCGAAGTGCTTGCCGCACCGGATACCTCCGCCGGCTCCGCGGCGCCATGCGTGTCTCCATCTAGCACCGGGACAGAGCCGACCGTTCACGTCCGCACGATCTCGTTCCCCCTCTCCCCGGCTTCAGGATGGAGGCAACACGAGCTAGCAAGCCTCGAAAAATATAATGCGCGGACGGACATGGAGGCGGCACACAGACGCTTGCAGGAATCTGTGCTCCCTTCCAACCGCGACGACCGCCTACCTAGGCAGGCTACTGGGCGTTGTTTTGGACATGTAGGCGGCCATGCCTCCAGGCCCCATTTGGTCGTTTCTGCGCGTACGCGGACACCGTTGCTTTGCGTCTCGAAGGAAGTAGCCCATACGTAGTCACGAGAGCTAGCTTGTCTGAGGACGACTTTGCTCGGCGGTCTGTCTGATCACTGTTCTTTCATGCCACCTGTTCTAAGATTATCATGCTCTTTACTTACGATAATACAGTAATGTTTATTTAATTTTAGATTAACTTTATTATTTTGACAACGAAGCAAGCATGTGATGAGCTAGTTTGCTACGGTTGAGTGCTAGCTAGCTAGGGAGGCAGAGTCACCTTCGTCTTTGCAACTTCCATCCTGATATTGCCACATCAAGTTGTACTATTATTAATTAGAAAAAAAAAAGTTCTCTAACACTGAAAGTTCCCGCCTTTTGGAAAATACGACCTCTATAAAATACCACTGAAAGTTGCACGCTACTTTGTATATTAACATTCTGTTGTACGTAGCATTCTGTTACACTGTATAGCTGTTTTAATCTTAGTCTGGCTCAGGATGCATACGAAAATAGACAATACTACCCTTGACTGAAGGTAAAAAATGAGATCCATCATTTCTTCTGTTCGCCTTCCCTGCCTTCCCTTTCCTCCTGTGCACCATTCTCTTGCCCGGCGCCCCTACTCCTCCAGTGATGATTGTCACTTTCATTCGGGGAAAGCAGTAGCAACCACGTAATGACATAAAGGGAGGGTGGGGTGGGGGGGGGGGGGGTGTATTTCGGTCTTATTTAACACCATTAAATCTATAAGATAACATAATGTTAATTTCTAAAGCAATTTTTAGCTTTTAGTTGTATTTTCCAGAGTTTCAAACTTTCAGTGGTATTTTTCAGAAGGTGGAAACTTTAAATGCCAGAGCACTAATTTTTCTTATTAATTAAATCCCTGACGAATCTTGTGGCTGTCTCATTTTTCATGTTTGAAAAATGGTCGTCAAAGAAAAAATGGGACATGAAAGAGGCCAACAGGACTGATGGCCTGAGTACTGTTTCCGTGCGAACGAGGCCGACAGGCCGTTAATTCCGTCGTCATTCGTCCATACTCTTACTTGACGCAGCGTGTCCCTTCGCTCATTTTCCGCCCGATCCCGTTCGTGGCTTCTGGCGATGGCAGGCAAGAGACGGGAGCTTCGCGGCTGCCCGGGGCGGCCGGCGGGAGACTTTTGGGGACGCCTGGGGCCATCCGCGGCTCAATCATTTGCCTCGGACCCACGCTACAAGAGTTGGGACTTTGAGCGCCCTCGTCCTGTCGATCGTCACCACTGTCGGCCGGGGATAAGGCAAATGCACTTGCGTGGACCGACTGGATAGTGGACACTATTTGATTTCATAAAGTACAGTATGTGCGGTGTGGCGCTACAAGCAATCAGATTTGTTTAGCATGTCAACCGTCAGAATACAGTCGTGCGGGGTCAGCTTGAGCTCAGGTTGGGACAGAAACGCCTCACGTCAGTTTGACTCGGTTGCAATTTAGAGTAACCCAATTGCCAAGTTGCCATTGCCCCATCCATCGCCCGTCGATAGTCGAAATTCATGTGGAAACAGCGGAATATGGCAACCAAGTTGAGGCTAACTTTTATCGATTAGGAAATCGAGCCTCTCGAGCACTGTTCGGAGGCAAGCACCCTTATGACACATGTCAAACATCTGATCCGACAGTCTATATATTTTAACTGCCGAGTAGCACTATCTTGTAATTTTGTACTAACAACGCAACTAAGCTTCAAAATTCAACCCAACTTGATGGAATAGAAGTGCTGCTACATAGAGAGGCTACAGCGAGGCTGCAGAGTGCAGACAGTCGCCGAGGCCGCCATGCGACAAAGAGCTCGTGACCAAAATCTCTTGGGCCAAGTGCAAAACCGACTGAGCGTGCCTCACTGGGCCGATACTTGGGAAGTGCCCGCAAGAATGCTAGTCTGCCAGGAAACAAAATCCACATGGGCCGGCGGCTCAAAGCAGCCCGCAGACCGTGGCCGAGACAGCGCGCATCCCGGTGTGAAATTGGATGCGGCTTCTCTCCTCCCAATCTCGCCTCCCATGCCTACTCCCGACAGCTGTTCAATTCTTATTGGCTCTTTTTTCCTTGGTTGACCCAGTCCAAACGATGATTGCAACCAGAATGAAAAGCGGAGTGTCACCCGCCGTTGGATCAGGATCTTCGGCAGCCAGACTTCCCAGTAGTCGGGCGAGCAGTCGCTGCCTCCGTCGTCCATTCTCAGCGTGCGCCATCCTACGGTGATTATTGCTCGAGACAAAAACGCAGCAGTCCAAGGCTTCCAAGCTCACGTAAAAAATTGGAGTATTCCGTTAGAACAGAAAATGGGTAGATAATAATAAAAAATATAGAAACAAAAAATTGTAAAATAGAGGAATGAAAAAATTAAGCCTCATTTGAAACACAGAAATTTCGCATGAATCAGTTCTATGTCATAGAAAAAAATGCAGAAACAGAGATGAATACTACTGCGTTTCAAACAGGGCCTTAAGTTATTTAAAATATAGGAATAGAAGCACATAAACAAAATATTGGTGGAATTTAAATAAATTTTTAGTTGCTCAACCACCATCTCGTTCAAGTCCATCTACAAGAAAAGCTCGACCAGACAAACTAATTAACAAATTTAGAAAACTTTATTAATTTAAGGGATCTTCCTTGAATTTTTAAGAATTCTGTTCGAAAAGAATTCTAAAAATGCGATTGTAACGAGAGACGAAAAGAATTCCAAAAATGCGATTGTAACGAGAGAGTGATTGAGCAACTAATTTAAATTGATGTGCTATGAATAATGATAATATAGCTTTTAAAATTTAATTAAGTTCCACTGATATTTTTGTTTTTGTGTTTTTATTCTTGCATTCTAAACACCTTAATATTTTCATTTATCTATTTTATATTCCTGTGGTTTTCGCAAATTTTCCGTTCCTACATTTTTTTGTTTTTATATTTTTTTTATTTATACATTTTTCATTCCTCCATTTCAAATAGAGTCTAAACTTTTTTTATTATTATTATCCACAATGTTCTATTCCTAACTAAATATTTTTTTATTTACGTGAGCTTGGAGCCTTAGACTGCCGTGTTTTTGTCTGAAGCAACGATCACCGTAGGATGGCGCACACTAGAATGGAGGACGGAGGCAGCGACTGCTCGCCCGACTGCTGGAAGCCTGACGGCCGGCGATCCTGATCCCCCGCCGTTGCCGTTTACAACAACGGAAACACCTTCCAAAAAATAAAAGGCGCCATAGGTCTACAAGACTAGTACTATAACAGATGTTTGATTGCTCACGATCAAACAACCATTTACAAAGTATAAAAAAACAACCATTTACAAGATTACTACCTAGATGCATCCCCAGATGAACTGGTAAAAGCGAAATGGATGAAGGCAGCTTCGGTTGCTTCTGTTGTTGGTAGAGAACAGTGGAGGAAGTGGAGGAAGGAGGGCAGCCGTCACCTCCTTGCTCCACCACGGAGAGCAGCACAGACCCAACAACTATTTGGCCCAACGGTCAATTGGGCTCTTACCTAACGCTTTGATCGGAGACACCCAACCCAATATAGCTGATAGGCTCCTATCGCTAACGTCACAATAAATAGAGGAGGTCAACCGATACTCACACGTTAGTCCGTACCGCCACATCCCACCGACAAACTCTAAACCCGATCTGTGAGAGGGTACTGTGCCGACGAGAAATTCCACCGCCCTCATCGTCACGACGACCACCGTCACCGGGAGATTAACGACATCGCCGCGGCTTCTACGCCTCTGCCCTCGTCACCGACCGACGCTATCCTAACGCAGAAGGACTGCATCGACAAAGGGCAGATGGCCGGATCATCTTTCATAACTCCGAAGATATTGACTACAATAACACCACACAGTTTTTTTCGACACGCTAGACTCTCCGATCTGTACTTCTAGACACGAAAAAGAATTCACATTGGTATCGGAGCCAGCTCTAGGAGTGAATCTCGACGAGCCATGGAAAGAGCTTGTCGAAACCCCACCCGCGAGCACATCACAGAAAAGACAAAACGAAAAAAATGTAGCCAGCGGCGTAAGCCGACCGGACTTCACTGTGGCGGAGGCCATTGGGCTCCGTGAAAGATCTATAACAAAAGGGAGAGAA
>BCLG01002482.1:47995-70985 GCA_001602295.1 Zoysia matrella | reverse complement strand
CCTTTGCCTCCCTCTGTTGGGCCACGATGAAATGGCCCATACGCCCCTCGGCCTGTTTACCAGTGGGCCGAAACCTCTGTGGCCCAGTGCAACTCGGCACACTAGGCTGGAAATTCTCTTTTCTTTTTGCGAAATAATTGTTCAATTGATCAAAAATGCTTTTAATATTGTAAAATCCGTAAAAAATACATTATAGCTCAAAAGTTTGTGAAATAAATTTCGTTAGGATCCTCTCAACTAGAATAATATTCTAAAGCTAACCAATTTTCATTTTATGCATAAAATTAAATTACATAATTCGGACCACACAATAATTCAGCAATGCATTATAATTATTCTTTGGCATAATAAAATCTTAAAAAGTTTAATTTTTTGTTTCTTTAATCAAACTTTCTGTTTTAGAAAAATCTTATATTTATTTTCATCAAAAGTAATTTTATAAGCATTTTATTGTGTTTAAATAGTTTTAGATCATTATAAATTCATTTGATTTCAATAAATCCTGAAAATTTCTCAAAAATTATTTTAAAACCTTTCTGATTTTATGCACAACTTAAATTATATTTTATATTTTTGAAAACTATTTTAAAGAATTTTTATAACTAAATTTGTGTCCTTTGAAAATAAAAGGCTATCATTGTGCGCTGTAAATTTGAGCCTTTGGCAATTAAAAATAGCATAATCCAATACTTTGCATATTGTTCATGTATAAGACTCGACCCATTCCAGCAGAGCTTGAAGGTGTTCCTTTGGTAAAGAAAGCTAACTGTGAGCAAGCTTCGGTGCATTAACCTCTTTTAAGTTTTATTTTTATCACTGTGTATGATATCAATAATGTATTGTGCATTAGGTATTAGGAGTTGTGTGAAAACCTAGAATTGCATGCTAGCTACTTTATTATCTATGTTGAGTGCTGTTGGTACAGGTAACTCAATATAGAGCTAAGTAAAGTTTTAGTTCACGGTAGAAGTCGAGTGAATAGAAAGTCACTCGCGAACTATAGAAGTTGAGTGTAGGGATGGTCACTCGCGAGCTATAGAAGTCGAGTGAATGAATAGTTACTCGCGAGCTATAGAAGTCGAGTGAATGGAAAGTCATTCGCGAGCTATAGGTTTGCCACAGACCGGACGGAGACAACGTATAGGAGGGTTTGAGAAGGCTGGGCCTTCGTGGTGGTAGCTTCGTTCGTTAAGTACCGATTCGAGTGTGGCCCTGTAGAACAAGTTTGAATATACCGAATATATACTGGAATTTTTGGGCCCAAAAAATCGATGTAGCTTAATACCGTAGTGGTTGGATGTCCTCCTACCTCTCTTTCGGCGGAGAGAAGAGAAAAACCTTGAATCTAACCATGTATGCACCTGGTGTGGTGATCGCATGGAAGACCATGTGCTTCGGAGCGGTAGGCCTCGAGCCGACCATATTGTATTGTTGTGAAAGGTGGCCAAATGCGGCTTTCGAAAAGCGCGCACATGTTGTATACTTCGTGTTTTCTCAACTATGTAAATCGATTATAATCGATGCTCCTCATAGTAACGAGTATCGTTTGTTCACTGAGTGACATCGTAATAACAACATAACTAATAATAAAAATAATAATAATAATAATGATATGCAGTTTGCTTAGTATAGCAATTGTTTAGCAACTATGTTTGATATAGTTTTATAGCATAAATTAAAATTTTTTTAACTTAATTTACCGCTAAAATTTGAATATAAGGACTCATTGTATTAGCATTGGTTTTATAAATAGCTATCCTATATAAGTCAGCCTCATCATATCCTTGAAGTCAGTTGTAGTTGGTCACGTTAATGGGTAAAATTTGCTGTGCATTTGAATGTTCATGGCTTGGCTTTTGGTGGTTTTATATGCAGGTGGTTTCTCTCTCTCATCGCGCTGCTGTTTGTGTGATGTTAAAGAATACATCGTATGGGCTCGATGGCATTCTATACATAGTCTCTACCCGAATTCGGGTTACTGTTTTCGCGCTTTTAAAAATTTTGGTTTTATAAACTTAAACACAGTTTGTAGTATATTTTATCGTGTTTGATTTGTATTGTTAGTCCTCACTTCATCGAGTGACACCTGATAAAATCCTATGGTTGATATATCGTCTCTTCTGTGAGACAGTCTGTCACATTTAAATATTTTTAATTTTAAAATATTAACACTATTAATTTTTAACATTAACTTTAACTGATGTTACACATCCTATCGGACTGCTTGCCGCGCCAGACGGTACACAGTCGCGTGTGCGCTAATATGACCATTGAAGAGAAGCGAGCCAGAAGAGGAAACTAAACGCTAGTGGAAAATAATTCGATTACGATAATAGCATGGTGTGATATGAACAAAAGAGTCTGACCATGGTCAGGCAGGTTCAAACACAGGTGCTCCTCTTTTTTCGTTGGATCATTTTATTCTTTAAACGATAGATTGTATTTGTGTGAGATTGTCAAGTGAATAAAATGCTGATTCAATTTTTTTTTTACATAGGTGAGTGCACGAACTTCGAAGCCAATGGTAGACTTTGTTGTCTGCTGTCGAAAAGCGACACTGGTAGGATTTTTATGATGCTAACTTAGTGACTATGAGTAACCGTCCCAAAACAAAAAAAAAAGGATTTTTATAATGAAAACATGAATATCGTCAATTCGTCATGGTTGCGGGGCCGGTACAGCCAAAATTTTCAAATTTTCATCCAAAACGCAAATATCTACAGCCAAACTTTTCAAATCTCTCCCGTTGACTCATCAGGACCTGCCCTTTTCCTGCCCCGTTGCCTCAATGCAACCGTGGAAGCAATTCGCTTCTGCTTTGCTCATGTGTAGAAAGCCCGGTTCATTTTGGCCCGACGGCTGAAATTTGTCACGAGCTAGCCCAGTATGCTGTCGCTTCTGGTATCGGAAAGTCCAATGCGCGAGGGGACCGCGCTGGCGTTGTGGGCTTGCCTGATTTTCGCTCTGTTGTGGGCTGAATCGAATACGTGAGGGAGGTGGTGGGCTTCAAGTATTCAACCGCGTTGTGGGCTATGTAATTGGTTCGTCTCTATTTATCTCATTTATTAATCATGGTGCATATTGAATAATCGAGATGAGAATTGATAGTTTTCTATTTATGTGTGGCACAACCGTCTCAAAACACTGGACGACTCGCTTAGTATCGATTTTGGGTGATATTGAGCAATAATATATAAATAGTACAACACAAGTATAATATAAAATAAAAAACCGATTAAAGTCTTATAATAAAGTTTAATTAGTTTTAAAAGAGATAAGTTTAAAACAGAGTTTAAAATATATAAGGAAGTGATACAGAAGGAATACGACGGTTTTCTATTATAAAACATATCTTACCCTAAGACATGCTTTAGTCCTCGCGACCGGAGTTCGATGAGGAGGGAACCGGTTCATAGGAGCAGTTCGCAAGAGCCTTACATTCTCACACTCTTTGGCCTCAACAACTACACCAGCTACTTGCAGGAAGAGCTACACACACAACAAAAAAGAAAACAACAAACTGTGAGTACTAATTACTCAGCAAGTCTTACCCGTCAAAATTGACTACCTACAGCCGACTCCTAAACATGAGAGGCTAACTCAGGGGATGGTTATTTGCATAAAACGTAGCACTAACAATAGATCCTTACTTTCAAATTTTAACAGTAAATTAAGTACAGGGAAAAATAAATTTAATTTGCACTATTATCTACTGCAATCATAGTTGCCAAACAATTACCTATAACTAAGCAAACAAATTATATTATCATTATTATTAGTTCAGTTGTTACTACGATATGACGCAGTGAATAAGTAGTACTCGTTACTGTGAGACAGCGATTATAATTGATTTACACTATCTAGAAAAACCCAAAGTACACGACACGTACGCGCTTCCCAGAAGCCACACGTGGTAATCTTTCACAACAATACCATAGGGTCAGTCCGACGCGCATCTCTTCCAAACACATGGTCCTCCATGCGATCACCGCGACGAGTGCATCTATAGTTAGATCTAAGGCTTTTTTCTATTTCTCGTCGAAAGAGATATAGGATTACGTCCAACCACTACGGTATCGAGCTACGTCAGTTTTCTGGGTCTCATGTTCTCAGTATGACTTCGGTACAGTTTAAACTTGCTTAATAAGGCCACACTCGAATCGGTCTTTAACCGACACAGATGGGGCTACCACCGTGAAGGCCCAACCTTCTAAAACTCTCCTATACTCTATCTCCGTCCAGTCTCAGGTTTATTTAAGTGTGGAATAAAATCAAACCTATAATCTCACGAGTGAGGTTTCTCATTCACTCGACTTCTACCGTTGATTAGAACTCATAGCCTAGCTCTATATCGAGTTACCTGTACCAATATATACTTAATAGAGGTAATTGCACTATCATGCATTCTAGGGTTCCAAACAACTCCTACAACTTAATGAACAGTACATTAGCTATACAATACATAGTGATAAAACAATAATTTAAAACAGGGTTAATGCACCAGGGCTTGCCTTCGGTTTGCTGAAAGTTAGCACAAACAAGAGGAAGGTCTTCAGCGACGGATGAATCTGAAGCAATTAGCGCTAGATCTTGGTCTTCTGCGACGTTTACTAAATGTGTGAAGTGATATGCGAGTACGATTAGTTATGCATCTAATAAAACCTAATATTTTTTACTCGTCAGTGTATGTGACAAGGATGCTCACATGTGATGATACGCTCATGAATGCCTATGACAAAGATGAAAATGTGATGATATGATAAAAGGGGTATGATGATGATTTATTGAAAAAGATTTTATTAGACTAATGTGCTACTGGGATTTATATAAAAAGGTTTCTGAAATGAATTTTTATACTATGCTAAATAGTTCATAATAGGGAAGATTATATCTAATTTTTTCTTAATATAGTTCTTGAAGGCATAAATCACAAATTTAGTTGCTCAAAATATTAACAAAGCTATAAACTAATTTCTAGACAAATTTTATACTTTATTGCAATATTATGAATTTCTAATGAATTAATTCGTATCTAAGAGTAATAAATTATTTACAATTAATATATAAGTGTATAAATTCTAAGTAACTCTAAGATGACATATATTAATTAGTAGAAAATAATTATGCATTTTTCACATTTTTAATATGCATGAAAAATAATGATATGCATGTAGGTATAATTGAACATTATTTAATTAATATAATTAATTTTAATGTCAAAAATGCAAATTTAAATGCTCTAAAATATTCTACATGATGACAGGATTCCAACGGTATATTATTTGTAATTTTTAGGGCTAAGATGAATTTTATACAATTTTTGGAAGATAATACTAATTTTTGAACAATTAATAATTGATTTCGCAAATAATTAAAATTCCAGCCGGTGGGAACAGGCCACACAGCGGGCCTCAGGGTTGGCGCAAAGGATCCTCGTGTGGACACACGGGATCCGGCCCGTATAAGCAGACGCCACACGGGTGGCTGCACGGGTAGTCCACATCGGATCAGATGGGCGCAGAAGATCTGGTGAGAGCGAGCTCGGCCCAGGCGCAGCGTGCACGGCGACCGACTCGCCGGAGCAACGGCGAGCTCGCAGTGCTTGCTCCCTTCCGGGCAAATACAGGGAAAATCCGGCACCATAAGGATCACCGCAACGTGGGGAGTTCGATGGCGTGGTCGCCGCGGAGAGGGCCTCACCGAAGATAGGTCGGCAGCGAGGGACGGCGCGGCGCGACGTTGGGCCAGGTCGTGGCGGCGTTATGGTGGACGACGGCCAAGGGGGTTTGCTTTTTGAGCTTCAGGGAGACGAGTAGAAGGCCAGCGCGGAGGTTGTCATCGCCGGAGAGGGCTGCAGCAAGGGGCTCGTCGTTGAGGGTGACGGTCACCGACGACAGCCGGAGTTCAAGTTTGAAATCCTGCGTGAAGGGTCAAGAAATCGGTCGATTAACTTGGTTGAGAGATGGCCCTGGGTGTGAACTACAAAATCTGAAAAGGAATCGAAGTATAGTCACCAAGGTTCGTCGGATTCGGCGGGGGTTCGGCCGCGGCTTCAAACTTCGAAACTTTGGGGAAAAAGTTGAAATTGATGGAGTGCTTCGCGGAAGATGGACGGAGATCATTGCCGGGAGCTTGAGAACGAGGTGGCGCAGCTGCTGAACGATGGAGGAGGGCTGGGGTGGCGTAGGGAGGGTGCTCCACCGCAGCAGGGTTGTGCGGCCGGGGAGAGGCAGTGAGCGAGAGTGGAAATGAGCAAGAGTAGGAGGAATCCGGATGGGGAGGCGGTTAGAGGACACGGGGCTGGGGCGTGGCACGCGCCCCCTGTCCCGGGTCGCGTGGCTGCGCTGCATGCGCGCCGCGCGGGGTTGCGCTGGCCAAAGGGAGCTGGCGGAGGTAGAGGAAGACACTGCCAAGTGGGTATCGCTCCGTATTCTATTTTTCGAAATTTCGCTGATTTTCTGTGCTGCACTGTTTTTCTCTGAAAACAGCACTTTCCGAGCTCAAATTTTTTTAAAATTTTGCAGGGTGGTAGATCTTTTCAAATGGACAACTATTACTTTTGGCCCAAGTTCAAAATCCGAATAAATTTTATTCTATAAAATTATGAAAACAGGTCATCATTTTGAGATAAGTAAACTGTAAATAAAATTTTTATAAAACTTTCTAAAATTTAAGTCTGTGCAAGAATTTTCAAAAGAGAATTTTATATCATGACCGTTCAGGGAAATGTTTTTGAACTTGCATTTGAAATTTGAATTCAAATTTGAAATTTGAAAAATTCACATGAATCGTTTTAATTGTTTTTGAGCTCGGTTCCCAAAATTTTGAAATAGATCCAACTTTTTTCGTTATTCAAATTGTGAGGTGTCACATTATGAGTCTCTCACTAATAGTATTTCTTTGATAATTTATTTTCATAGCCTAATGTATCTATTGTTTGCTGCGTGTATCTATTATTACTAACCCATATATGAGGATTTACGCTCCCACTTGGAGGAATTACCACCACTCTCCTGTTGGTGAAGAAAAATCTTATTCGATTGTTTTTCTTGCCCGTGCCTTGGCAGCGCAATAATCAAATCCTGCAGTACACTAACCTTAGGCTGATTAGTACTACTAGCACTGGGCACTGGCACATACAAGTGCTGAAACTAATGATAATAAAGGCTAGAGTCACTAAGGCCCCGTTTGAAACACAATAATTTCACAGAAATTTTGTAAGAATTTTATAAAAATTAATTTAATTTCACAGAAAAAACGAAAGAAATGAAAAAATTTCTCCTTCCAAACGGAGCCTAAGATCTTGTATTCTGTAGCCTTTTTCCAAATCAAACACCAGGCCGCCAAAAGGGCCAAGATGTACTCCAGGCCAAACAACTTTTCTTTATTCGAGCCATACCAGTAGCACCTTTTGCTGAATTGATGTTAAATCTGAACCCATTTTTTTTATTCATCCTGGAGGACGAAACTAACTGGTGACACTGATTTTAGAAATGGAAGAAATATGCTTTATCGCCTCAAGCGATTTCAGAGGCACACTCATTGTGCTCAAATGAAATGCTTCCACTGAAGCCAAAAAATACATAACCAGACCACTGAAGTCTGAAGCCAACTTTTGATAGGTGATACTGATAGACGCTTTGTTTCCATTATATATATAAAACTACAATTAAAATATCGATGCAACAACATATCTTTCGCTGACGAAAACAGAATAAAACTTTTGAAGCACTTGCGAAAAGAGGAGGAAAGATTCCTGAACCAATGCAGAGGAAGATCTCACGCCTTGATGCCGAAGTTGGAGCACTTGATGGAGCCTCTTGCAATGTCGATCTCAATCAGGCTGTCCTCCTCGCTGATCTCCGACAGGATGTCGATGAAGTCTCTCTTGTCGAGCACCAAATCCGGCAGGAACTCAGCGAGGAGGTCCTTCTCCTTGGACGCGCACCGCTCACCTTGTTGTCCCACGCCCACGTAGTGCCCGTCGACCAGGGAGATCTCGATGAGGCTCTCGTCGTCGTCTTCGTCGTCGTTGTCGTCCGACACCGAGTCCTCCTCGCTGCGTTCGTCGCCGTTCCCCGTGCAGTCCGAAGACTCCGATCCGCTTCCCATCAAATCCTCCGGCGCATCCTCGGCCACCTCGTCTTGCAGCACGACGCTCTTCTCCTCAGGCAGCAGCACCTCATCCATGGAGACAGAAGCAGGCTGAGTTTTCTGGGTGTTGTGGCCTTTGAGCAGGTGTCGGAGGTTGGAGAAGAGCAGGGAGATGCAGGTGGAGATGACGAGAACCAGCAATGCGAGCGAGGAAGACGCCGACAAAGAAGAAGAAGAGATGGAGGACGATGGAGGAGGAGGAGGAGGAGGAGGAGAATACATACTGTAAAGGCTACATGAAATGAGTATGAGTGTGAGTTGTATGGCCATTTGAGAGCTGGGAGGCATCAAGAAATTGGTCACGACGGCAAAAGATTTAGCGCCGGAAATGATGCAGCGCCGCTAAAGGAGAAGGAAGCCATGATGGTGGAAGCATGAAAGAGGGAAGTTAGCTAGCACTGCTGCTCCCCTCCCTCCCTTTCTTCCTTTACAAATAACAATCCTTGCACAAAGAAAGCAACCCAAGATGTGTGTGTTTCTCTAGCAAATGGTTTTGAAACTTGGCAAAGAAAGAAGAACACACAAGGTGAGGAGGAGGAGGAGGAGGAGTGGGTCAGCTCACCAAGGAGAACCCATCAGCATAAATACTATTATCTGAAAACTGGTGGATGGATGCAAAGGTAACTGTAAAAGTTAATCCATAGAAAAAACTGAAACTTTTTGGTGAACTGTTACTAGTCTCCACCACCCCTGTCCTCTGCAGCATTAGGTTAACAAGGTAACTGCAGTCTTTGCATCAGGGTCAGAGTTGTTTAAGTCCTGCATTGCAGAAATATTTAAGTTGTGGTCCATTGCAATCTGCCTATGAGATGGCAACATCTAAGCTAGGCAGGCAGGGTTTTTGTGCTCAAATGAGATTAGTAAGATGAGGGCGCCATGTGCATCGAGTAAAATAAAAAAGTTTACCACATGGGCCTCACGTACTCAATCCTGGTCTTACCCTTATCAAAAGCAGGGTTTTACCTTTTTTTCATGAAAGGTGAAACTGTGGTTACGTTTCTCTCCCCCTTTTTCAGAACTCTTCGATACTGCACTGGGACCGGGAGAAACCCAATGTTGGTGATGTGATCCATGCTTCGTTTTCCTTGCAAAATATTGTATTTTGGACTGTCAGGCACAAATTTCATTCTGCCGACAGAGGGTAGGTGTCCCTGATACTGCGGCATCGATCGTCAGATGTGGACAAGAACATGCAGAAGTACTGTAGTAATCCGGCTATTCTGTAACAGCATAAATCTTTTGACTATTCGATTGGTGTACAGGATGAAATCTTCATAGTTCACGGATTGCATGGAATCCTATGATGGTCGCAAGCAAAAATCTGCCCCTTCTTGGACTGCATTAGCCGTTACCCCGTTAGTACCAGACCGACCTCCATCTGGATGAGGCAATGCACCTGAGTGAAACAGATCTACTTTGAACAGGTCCTCCTAAACCAACTCAATCTAACGTTTTTTATGGCCTGGGTAGTATTATTATATCTACAGTGGCAGTACAAGATTGCAGCGTAGCATATTAGACAAGTATGCAAGTTAAAAAAGGGCACCGACGGTATGTATAGAACTTTGAATTTAAACACTTCGTATCCAGTAGTTTCCATAGGCCCAGCCTACACAAAAGCCTATTTGTTTTCTAATTGGACCTATACAAGCCTAGCTTTGGTACCAGGATTACAACTAAGAGTCTATGAACAACAAGATAACAACAAATGGTCAATGGTAATCTTGTACAAGACTTAAAAGGATAATGCAAAGTTGACACTCTTTGAAATGTCTACTGGTTTTAGTATTTTCTAGACAAAAAAAATTCATAATTATATTTGATCGAAATAAATGTAGGATATTACTCTATATGAGATTGAAATATCAAATCACCCGACTCATGGAAGCAATATTTAATGCTATACCTCTCAAGAAATTAATTATTTTGCTAATCATAATAATGAAAAAAACTTACTAGGACTCACAGACCAGATAATGATAAATAAAAATTGCATTATTTGCACATTTTTAGGCAGCTGTGTTATATCATGCCTCAACCCGCCCTTAGCTTGCCATTACCATGTTTTAAAACCTATTGGGGCAGCAGAACTTTCTGAAAACCAATAACATGAACTGTGGCGTTTCTTTACAGCGTTGGGTCACATGCAGTGGTTATTTCGCTAGGAGAATCGATAATTATTTATTGGAAGCCAACAACCACGAAAGTAAAGCCATACTGCACCCAAGCTCCCATGATTACTGAACGTTCTGCTTACAAAAGGGGATCTTTTCCCTCTCCCACTGACAGAAAGGGACCTCTCGTATCTGCATCCATCATTTGGGGAATTTAAGTACAAAACTGAAGCTGACTTTGTAGTAGGGAGTGAAAAAAAAATAGTCGACACATAAACTTTGTCAATAGAACACTAAGCAACATCATACCGACCAAGGTTTTTTTATTTAGTGTTCATAAACCAAGATGGCATTATCCAGAGTCATGTAGACAAATCACCGGTATTGTGGTATAAGCTCAAACTCGCGAAAAGGGTCCAAGCGAATAAGCCAACGATCACCGATGATCAATTCCACAGTGCACAAGCACGCTACACACAGTCCTACTGTCTAGCTGCTGATCCTATCTTCCTGTTCTTTCCACATCTGTGGGTCCGGTTTACATCAATCTGTGGGTCCTGGAATAAACCGGCTTTTCAGGCATATTCTTGAGGTGGACATCTTGATGTTTTCTAGACTTGACCCAACATTGTTTCCTGTTGATAGTCTGTCTGCTGGTGCTAAAACCGGGCTGTCTTGAATTGTTTCATTCCACTGTTATAGGCGCTGTCTTTTGGTGCTCCAATCCAATGATGCTGTTGGGGTCTGGTTCATCCCTCTGTCTTTTGAGTACACATATTGTCTCAGCAAATGTTGTGGGGTATTTGACAGCACAAAACAGAGAAAATGTTAGAACTGTTTAGATTCAACATTCTGTAGAAGTTACTACTACCTTTTAATGTGCTTACTGTTATATACTCTCTCCGTTCCTAAATTATTGACATCGTTGATTTTAAACATCAACTTTGACCATTCGTTTTATTTTAAAAATTAATTTAAATGTGTAAAATTATAATTCATAGTTATAGCTACTTTGATAATAAAGCAAATTATAACAAAATATATAATATTTATCAAACTTTTTTAAATAAGACAAATAGTCAAAGTTGATGTCTAAAGTCAACGATGTTAATAATTTAAGAATGGATAGAGTATCTTTTATTCATCCTTACTGTCTTTAAGATCCTATATTTTTACAATACCCTCCTAAGCGTCTCAAGGTTTATGCAGGGGTGTTGAAACACTTACCATCTACTATACTTGTTACCTTTGAAAATTCTTTTCTTTTTCTATTTCTGTAGAACTCGAATTGCTTTTCATTGTGATTGTGCTGCTTTACCTCAACTGATGGATGAAGAGTTTGGATAAACAAATTTCAAGGAAATGTTGGAGGACTGTGATACCAAGTGTCCATAGTACACTAAATTAATGCGAAAAAATGTTAATCCCTCCGGATATCTCAAACATCTCTGATATAACAACCGAGAGAGAATCTGTTTCAAGTTTCAGCAGTATGATGAGGCTTACACTACTGAATTCTGTTTCCACGTTCAAAACTTATTGACCTTTTTCTATTGACGTATAAATAAATTCACATTCAAAAAAGGACACCTAATAGAGTAATGGGTGGTGTGCATGCTTTTCCAAAAGACATATTTGGACCAGCGTACATAATTAGTCTTTTTTCCCTTTGAAAACTTTACATTATGGCGGTTGGAGTAACAATAATGCAAGCCCAGCTGGGGTGCCTTTACCCTTTCTTTTTAAGATGTCAAATTCTTGTCTTTGTAAAAATAAGAAAGATGTCAATACGTGGCCACTATAGTTCTAACTTATTTGTACTACATACATAAGAAAATGTGGCACTGCCTTTCGATTTGAGTGTCACGTATTGGACCATTTCATTTCATCTATACTTGATTTGAGTGTCACTATACCTGGTTCTTGTACTCAAGTTACCAAGGATATAGTACTAAAGTAGTGTAAACCTTAAGGAACATTTCGTTGGTGCCATTTGACCATGACGACTGTGTTAACCAAGGTGTGCCATGTAATTAATGTTGTGCATGGTCCACGTACTCATCGTAGGAGGCAACTCATCTTGTTGAGATCTTAGGTAGTTAGCAAACTTAACCTACTCCCTTTGTTCTTTAATTGATGTTGCCGTTAACTTTTAAATTCAGCGTTGACCATTTATTTTATTCAAAAAATTTTGATAAATTTTATATATTTTTATATAATTTGATTTATCATTATAGTTATTTGAATCACAACTTAAAATTTTACACATTCGAGCAAATTTTTTTAATAAGACAAATGGTTAAAGTTGATTGGAAAAGTCAACGGTGGCATTAATTTAAAAACGGAGGGAGTAGGGTTTTTTTAATATAGAAGTGTTTTTTAACTGCTAATCAATTTTTTATAATGGCAAAGACTAGAGAGATGGTGTAGTGTTTTTGCCCACGACCATTGAAGTTTATAGCGGAAAATAGAGGCGTTAATTAAAATATTACTGTAATAGTACTACAAGTACAAAGGGCAGAAACAATTAGGAGCATGTGTATTCAAGTGTTTGAACTACAACTAGGTCAGGCCGGCTAGGGATTCATGTGGATTCAAGTGTTTGTAGTACTACAACAATAAGCAAAAGGTTGCAACAACTCTGAAGCCAAAAAAAAAATGCTCTCTCCGTTTTTTAATTGATGCCGCCGTTGATTTTTAAATTTAATTTTAACTATTCGTTTTATTTAAATTTTTTTGACAAATTTCATATATTTTGATATAATTTGATTTGTCACTAGAGTTATTTGAATCAAAACTTAAAATATTGTATTTTGGACTATTAATTAGCTAGCACACAGTAACTAATTTTGTTTTGCCGACAGAGGTACATGTCCCTGATACTGCGGCATCGGTCGATCGTCAAATGTGGACAAGAACATGAAGAGGTACTGTAATAATCCGACTATTCTGTAACAGTATAGATGTTTTGACTCTTCGATTGGCGTACAGGATGAAATTTACATAGTTTACAGATTGCATGGAATCCTATGATGATCGCATGCAAAAAATCTGCCCCTTCTTGAACTGCATGAGCCGTTAGCCCGTTAGTACCGGATCGATCTGTGGATGAGGCAAAGAAAAAAATGGCTTGGCCGACATTGCAATTACCTGAGTGAAACAGATCTACTTTGAAATGGTCCTCCTAATTACCTCAATCTAATGTTTTTTATGGCCTTGGCAGTATTATTATATCTACAGTGGCAGTACAAGATTGCAGCGTAGCATATTAGACAAGTATGCAAGTTAAAAAAGGGCACCGACGGTATATATAGAACTTCGAATTTAAACACTTCGTATCCAGTAGTTTCCTTAGGCCCAACCTACACAAAAAGCCTATTTGTTTTCTAATTGGACCTATACAATCCTAGCTTTGGTACCAGGATTACAACTAAGAGTCCGAACAAGAAGATAACAACAAATGGTCAATGGTAATCTTGTACAAGACTTAACAAGATAATGCAAACTTGACACTCTTTGAAATATCTATTGTTTTAGTACTCAACTCATGGAAGTAATACTTAATGCTATATCTGTTAAGAAATTACTTATATTGCTAATCATAATCACCAAAAAAAGAACTTACTGGGGCTCCAGTATGACCGCTAAAACATTGATGTCTTTCTACCGAATCCTTAGCCCTCGGATCAGATCATGATAAATAAAAATTCCCATTAATCTTTAGATTCGCTCCTGGATGTGCAAGCTGCAGGCAGCTGTGTTATCATGCCTCAACCCGCCCTTAGCTTGCCATTACCGTGTTTTAAAACCTACTGGGGCAGCAGAACTCTCTTCTAACCAATAACATGAGCTAACTGAGGCATTTCTTTACAAAATTCGGTCACATACAGTGGTTATTTAGCTCGGAGAATCGAGAATCATTTATTTGAAGACAACCACGAAAGTAAAGCCATACTACACCCAAGCTCCCATGATTACTGAACGTTCTGCAGAGAACAAAAGGGGGATCTTTTCCCCTCTCCTACTGACAGAAAGGGACATCTCGTATCTGCGTCCATCATATGGGGAATTTGTATATAAAACACTAACTGAAGTTGATTTTATGGTAGGGTACTAAAAAAAAAGAACTTGGTCTCTAGAATACTGATACTATATCTATATATGACACTAAGCAGCGTACCATCGATCAAGTTTTTTTTTTGTTTAGTGTCATATAGACCAAGCTGGCATTATCTGGTGTCATATAGACAAATCATCCGTACCATTTGGAGTTATAAGCTCGAGCACCGGAAAGGAGCCCAAGCGAAGAATCCAATGATCATCGATGATCATTTCCACAGCAGAAATCAGAGAAAATATAGAATTGTTCTGATTCAACTTTCCCTAGCGTGTAATACCTTTTAATGTGCTCACTGTTGTATATCTTTTATTTATCCCTGCTATCTTTTAGGTCCTATTTTACAATACCCTCGGTTGCTAAGCTAGGAATCATTCAAATTGATTCCCGGTATGAAATAAGTCATTTTAAATTAATAATTTAATCTTTGTTCATAGAAAATTCCACTAGGATAAGAATAAAACCCGGTCTATACTTGTATTTTATCTTCCGTGACCCGGTTTCGTTCCACATTAGGAAGTGTGTTTTCAATCCGGGTCATAGAGGGAGAAAATATAGAAATAGATCGAGTTTTATTCACACTCTAATAAAATATTCCATAAATAAAAATTAAATTATTAATTTAGGATGACTTATTCCATACCGAAAATCAATCTTGTTGGGAATGATTCCTAGCCTAGCAAGCGAACAAGCCCTAAAGCATCTCAAGGTTTACACATGGATTTCGAAACACTTACAAGTAGTAATTACCCCTGCTGTTGAACCTTTGAAAATTCTTTTTTTACTATTTTTGCAGAAATTAGATTGCATCTCGTTGTGATTGTGAGTCTTTTATTAAGGGGCTGCTTACCTCTCTATTAATGGATGAAGAGTTTGGATAAACAAATTTCAAGTAAATTTTGGAGGACAGGGATACCAAGTGTACATAGCACACTAAAATGGAAAAATTGCTAATCCCACCAATATCTAAAACATCTGAGTTGTAAACAACTGAAAATCTGTTTCAAATTTAGCAGTATGATGGGACTCACATGACTGTTCTGCTCCCACGTTCTCTGAAAACTATTGCCTTGTTGAATTGACGTATGAATAAATTCAAATTCATAAAACGGCACCTAATAGAGTAATAGGTGGTGCGCACGCTTTTCCAAAAGACATATTTGGACCAGTGTACATAATTGGCCTTTTCTTTCCTTTGAAAACTTTACATTATGGCGGCTGGAGTAACGATAATGCAAGCCCAGCTGTGATTCCTTTGCCCTTTCTTTTTAGGATGTCAAATTCTTGTCTTTTAATGGAATTTCAGGTGGGGACCCCCTCCCCTCCATCGACCTTAAAAAAATTCTTGTTTTTTAAAAAATAAGGAAGATATATGTCAAATTCCTGCACTTCATATAATGAAGATTAGGAGAACAAACATATAGTGAATTTCCTATATAGGTTATCCTGGAAGCATATATATTTCCTTTAGTGATATATCATTAATTCTTCCTTAAAAAGTTGGATTTTTTACGAGTTCCAATTATGGCATAGTGTTGCACTAGACTCACTAAGCGTCATCCATCGGAATTTGGCTTACCTTCTTGCATGCTCTCCTCTCATGCATCCTCCCATAGACCTAGTGAATTTTTATTAAACTTTATGCGTCGGTGTTTTGATCACCGACACAATATAATTTACGTATTTGGAAAGAGATTGAGTGCGCTCTTCGTATCAATATGATCTAATCTACAGAAGACTCAAGTTTTAGCCTAGTTCGAGCCACCGTGGAGGTGTAATACCCTACGTTCGAGGAAAGAGTAGATCGAATAAGCTCGTAACAGAGCTACAATGACGTAAGGGCTCTTGTTTGAGCAAGAACCCTAACACGCGTGTGTGATGTATTTGTATCTAACTCCGCGTCTAAGGCCTCTGGTGCCTCTTTATATAGGGGTCGGAGCAGGGTTATAAAGCTCGACGCTTATGATACTGGGTGGTCCCTTTACGGGTGAGGTTGCGGTCTTCTGCGAGGTTGATCCTTTGGTGCCCGCTGGCTCCGGAGCAGCTTGCCAGTGTCTCTCGGTCGTTCTTTGTCCTGCGCTAGGAACAAAGTTTGCTTTACCACTTCCTTTTACTGTTTGCTGGTTGATTTTCCTTCTTCTGGATCGATGGATCGATTTACCTCCAAAATATCCTTCGTCTAGATCGCTTTATGTTAGAAATTTAGTCATTCTACGGTATATTTTAATTTCAGATGTATAAATAATCATGAATAATATTGTGACAAATGGTGCATTTATGTTTGTAATTAATCTGTACAAAAATAGAAAGAACACGAAGAAAAAGCATAGGAGGTTGTACCTTGAAGCGCCAATGATACTGTTCCCAACTGTCGACATGTTGAGCTGCTTGAAGTTGTCGATCACAGTTGATGCAGAAAGAATGAAAACCGTGCAGTCCCGTAAACGGTCTTTTGGAAGTAGTAGAAAATAGTCGTTTGGGAGCACAAGCGAACAGTCATACAGATGGTGCGTTTCTCAAAAATTTGATCGCTCGTCTACTGTACAGGTGTCGCAGCTGGATGAAGTTTTGGAGGTCTGCTTTCGCAAGTTATGTGCGCGCAGAAACTCGCAAAAGGAATACGAAAGCACAACAGTAGAAGTGAAATTTTTTTGTCAGAGTCCCTTTTATAGGCGCATGGAGAGGAGTCTAAGGTGAATCAGAATTATTGCGTGCCATAAATTACTAGAGAAATGGTCGTCAATTAATTTGTCAATTACTAGGAACCGACGTATTAAACTCTGGTAATGTCAGAATTAAATTCACCATTTTAATTGCATCGATTCAATTCTCGCAAATTGCAAAACTAATTACTATTTTAATTGAGTCGATTCAAATATCTGAAACGACAAAATTAACTCGGTGCAATAATAATTTGTGCGGTCACACCCCACGCACACCGCTCGTCATAAGTCACGTGGAATATTCACGCGTAACTCACGTACGCGCCCCACATGGCACGGCTCGGCTCGGTGCACTTTGTGGCATCCTTTTTCTTTCTCTTAACTTTTCAACCAGTGAAGCATAGCCAACCTTTTAAGTTGGTTACGCTCCTTCTCCACTTCCCATATAGACTAAATATTTAGTTCTTCTAGCATTTAAAGTAGGTTTTGAAATTTAATTATGAAATGTGGGCTAAGCCCAAATATTCCAACACTTTACCTCTGATATGGTTGCTTTGCCTTCTGCTGCACATCGTCAGAAATCTCTGTGTTTGTCAGAAGTTGACCGTTAAAATGGTGATCGACTTTAAAGGTCGAACGGGAGTGACGCCCCAGCCGCCGGTTGGCTGGGTCTCATCGTGATCCAGCCCCAAACTTTCGATGGTCGGTCAGGTGTCTTCGAGCGACTTTGACCCGTAGGAGTCAGAGCATCTCCTTGCAATTTGGCGTGGAGTCCTTCGCTGGCCTCAAACTGGGCAGTGGGTCATAATCCACGGCTGAGCTCTTGTATTTACTCTGTGTCCGTAGGTAACCAGATACATAATCCCGACATTATGTTTTATGGACCACATTTAAGTCTTTTTATTTCAATACGTGGCCATTGTAAATATGTACACTTGTACATGTGGCACTGCCGTTCGGTTTTTTCCAGTCACATATACTGGACCATTCATTCCATCACTTGATTTTGGTCCATTTGTGTACGGCCACATAATTACTCTCTCCGATTTTAAATTATTGACACTATTGATTTTTAACATCAACTTTGATCATTTGTTTTATTCAAAAAATTATTCAAATGTGTAGAATTTTGTTACTATTTGATTCATGATTAGTAAAATTTAAATCACAACTAATAATTTTACACACTAGAACAAATTTTTGGAGCAAGACAAATAATTAAAGTTGATATTAAAAGTCAACAATATTAATAATTTAAAACCGGAGTTAGTACACAGCTAGCTTGCAATCCTGGTTCTTGTTCCTGGTGAGCTTGTACTCAAGGTAGCCCGCAAATCGTAGGCCTGTTATCTTACTTTTTCATATGTTGCTTAGGAGCAGATAAGATATACTCCTCCAGTTTTAAAATATTAATACTATTGATTTTTAAAATTAATTTTGATTTTTCATTTTATTCAAAAAAATATTTAAATGTGTAATTTTTTAAATTTGATTTATCATTAGTGGTATTTAAAATACGACAAATAATTTTACACATTAATTGAAATAAATATTTTAAATAAGAAAAATGGTCAAAGCTAATTTTAGATTTCAACTGTGTCAATATTTTAAAATCGAAGAGAATACTATTTTGAACCTAAAAGAACATTACGTTGGTGCATTTGAGTTTCTGACCAGGACGACTGTGTTATCAAGGTCTGCAATGTAACATTGTGCATGGTCCACGTTCTCATGGTGGAATGAATCACCTGCTTGTTGAGATCTTAGGTAATTAGCACACTTAATCTAGGGTTTTTGTAATATCAAAGTGTTTTTTCAAGACTACTAATCGATGTTTTAAATAGCGGACTATAGTGTAGCTATAGCGACTGTATAGAAGTTTCACCGACTATATATGACCAGTATAGTAGAAATTGCGGGTTATAGCGAAAAATAGAGGCGCTAATTGAAATATTACTGCTGATAGTTACTGCAAGTACGAATTAATGACAAAAACAATTAGGAGCATGTGTATTCAAGTGTTTGTACTACAACTAGTTTAGGCCGGCTAGGGATTCATGTGGATTCAAGTGTTTGTACTACAAGTAGGATAAGAAAAAGGTTGCAATAACTGTGAAGCAAAAAAAATATTTGCAGCCTCATCTATTGATATTTTTTTTTCATGCAGATATTCCATTTTTACATCACCATCTGCCTCCCCAGTTCATGGAGTGAAACTGATGCTAATGAACCTGTGAGAAATGGACCTTCGATCGAGTGGTTGAGGAGCCTCAGCAGCACCTATTAGGTCTTGAGTTTGATTCTGACCAAGGGCAAAAAAATCTCATCGTCTGTGTCACACCAAAGTATAAGTCTTCATGAGAGAGTTTTTTTTGGCATGCGCAAGAGGTCTTTTCTTGTTATGCAAATACCGTAGGGTGGTTATACTGGCGCAGGTCAAATTTTTTGTTTTAAAAAAGAGGGTGTGGCTACAGAACATAACAAAACTTAGTTTTAAAAAACTAGGAGATGTTTGTATCGAACAAATACAATAGTTTTTAAAACATTACTTTTATAAAATAATGCTTTTTTAAGTTAATGGAACAAAAATATATAACTAGTCTTGATCTCCGAAGATATTACAGTCATTATTATAGGCTAAGAAACAAATAAAAATCCCTTTATATATTTTTATTTTATTATACTATTTATATCTCGAATTATTTTATAAAAACAGGTTCGAAATGTTGTCCCGTGGATCAAGCAAACAAATAAGAGTCGACTAAAGGAAGACAGGATGCAAGTGCTCCAACGGTAGCTTAACTTTCATGTACCATAAAATTCTTCCTAAGTGTTAGGAGTAGGAATTAATCATTATCATGTAAATTTTGATATCAAAAGTTTTAAATCATTCTCTCATAGTCCTACAGAGAAAGCAAAATCCTTACGTACTACTCTCTTCGATTTTAAATCGTTGGTACTAACGAATTTTAATATTATATTTAACCATTTGTTTTTTTAAAATATAATAAAATTATAATGTTATAATTTATTTTATTATTAAAAATATTTAAAAATATCAATAATTTTATTTTTAAGTAAGTAAATGATAAAAATAATACTTATTCAATGGCGCTAATATTTTAAAATTAACCGGAGGGAGTAAGTATCATTTGGAAAGAAAATTTCGAAAGGTAAAAAACGAAGAACACGGTCTGGACCGTCTGGTCGCGTCTCGAGCGGCGTGTGGCCCGAACTCCCCTGGCAGCCCACCACCAAACATGTCCCCTGCCCTTCACCTTCCTCTTCTCGGCGGCTGCGGCTTCTTCCCCTCCACGGCAGGACCCAGCCGGTCTCGGCTCGTCGAGATCCATGGCAGTCGGCCTTGGCCTCCTCGTTGACCTCGTCTCCCGCGGAGGTACATCCTCCGCGGCCTCTGCACATTCCTACGGCACGCTCTCTGCCGCGGCGGCCGCCGCCGCGCTCTCCGCCACCGGGGTGCCGCTCTCCGCGCGCCACCTCTACAGGTTAGTCCCCTTCCCCTTCGTAGCTCTTTACTAGTGTGCTCTTGCACTGTGACACTCCCACCTTTCCGGTATACGTTGTGCTTGTTTGTCTCAGCGTGGTCGTGTCGCGGTTGTTAGGTGTTTGACGCATTGCGTAGGAGGGCGTCAGGGTTTATACTAGGGTTTTCAGTTTTCTGATTGCAACGTCTCCATGTGACGTGCCGGGGATTGTGGTGGTACATGAATTCATGATTCAGTTGCTCGGCGGATAATCAACCGTACTCCCTGAATTCTGATGGTGAGGGTAAGCTCAGTGCAAGATGATCGCTTCATCTTTGATCAATTGTTCTGTGGAACAGCAACCTATGTTTTTGGCTTGTGGTTCGTGTTTGTCAATCTTTAGGTTTCGTTTGGTGTAGACTTCCATAGTTAAATATATAAGTAGAATTTTGTTGATAAACTTTTGAAATCATTGAGTAAATGTGCAATGTGCTTTTGGGAGCCTGTTGAAAAGCTCGTACCAATGTGTCGAAACTTGAAAAATGCCCTCCTGATTTGAACTCGCCTTTAACCTTGCCGAATTAGTTGATCCATCTGTGCTCTATGTTGTTTTGATTCCTGTCACATTAATCCTTTTCACTTTTCTATCGATTTAATATCTTATCTGGTTAGGTCATAATTGCTAATTATGTATCGTCATAGGTTTAGGATTCTTGTCCATAACATTCATAGCTGGAACAAGAATCTTACTGTAAGTAAAGAATGTTAATGTCCAGTGCCATCATCTAGTTATGGAAAAAGTGGAATTGTTAATTTTGGTGAAACTTGATTGGTCAATTTTAAAACAGGAGTCGTATACTTGCACAAACAAAATTAGTGCGACATGATTTCATGTTGTCATATGAAACTGCAAATTTCATATAATTCTTTGTTTGCTGTTATCTCCTTGTTAAACTACATGTAATGTTCTTACTTACATTTAGCTCTATTGTATAGTTGATTCGTGCTCTTGCTTCAGTTTTCCAGGTCTTACTGTTGCTCATTGTGATGCTGGTGTAACTGCTGGATGGAATGGTTCGTCTGATCTTATTAATGACCTTAATAATAAGATCCATGACTCCATGCGATACGCAAGAAAAGCAGGCTTTGAATTCCGGGCAAAGAAGTACCCTTCAGAGCTGAAGCCACTGTTCTCAGCCTTTGGCTTGAAGAATTTTAGTGTGTTAACCTTGAGATCCTTTCTATTATACTATTTGCCTATCATCCAACCTCAACTTGACATCCATGATGATGAGGATGACAATGATCTGCTTCAAGATAATCCAAAAGAGAAGCATGTGGATTTGATTACACCTTTCCACAACTCAGTAAAGCAAATCATACGCGAGGCAAGTTCTTTAATATAACTTTTCCTAGTGAAGTAATTTTTTTCATATACGCAATAGAGCTGCGAAGGGGAGCTCTGGCACAACGATAAAGTTGTTACCTTGTGACCATGAGTCATGTGTTCGAGTCTTGGAAACAGCATCTTGCAGAAATGTAGGGAAATGCTTGCTACAGAAGACCCAAAGGTTGTCAGACTATCAGACTGTTCCCTGGACCCTGCGCAAGCAGGACTATGTACACTGGGATACCTTTTTACACAGTAGAGCCACGTATTTTTGTATTAAAGGGAATTTAAAGGGAAAGAAAAAAGGTCCATACAAGCCCCCCCCCCCCTACTAGGACCATGGTAAGAAGAGAGTTACAGTACCTGGTAAACTAAAATGGGGATTACAAAGAGATGGCCCAACTGGACCCAACACTAGATCTAATGCTCATTCCGGCCTAGTTCAAGATCTTAGAGCTTTAATACCCCTACAAGGATCCAGAGATGAGATTCCATCTTCAAGTTCCTTAGTTGTTTTGGACATTTGGTGATACTCCCTCAAAGACACAGGCATCCCCTTGCTCCATAGCATCCAAGCCCCCCAGAATGATGAGAGTATTTACTCATTCCCTTTGTTATTTGTTGACTTATTTGCTAGCCCGTCTCCACGAATTAACAAAGTTGTGCTCAGTGTTGCATGGTACCAACTGCTATAAATTAAGTGGGCTTAGCACAGCATGCCAAAATTGTCAAGCAAAGACACATGAAGTGAGATGTGAGAATGTGTTGTACTGTCTCTTCTTCTTGATCACAAAGTAGGCATTGTTCTGGATTAGAAAGACCTCTCTTTGCGAGTTAATCAGCAGTTCAACATTTATTTTTCATGGCCAGCCAAAGAAACATTTTGCACTTCGCTGATTTGAACTCAATGGAGCCACAGAAAAAAGCTTCATATGCAGATTTAGATGAGAAGAGACCTGATGATTCATGTTTCCATATGTGCTGATCATCATCCGTAGTTAGAATAAAGGCCTCAAGAATATCCCACAGCCTGAAAGTTTCAACAAACTGTCAAGTAATAAATACTT
>BCLG01002482.1:30796-42167 GCA_001602295.1 Zoysia matrella | reverse complement strand
GATACTATGAGTTTTTATCTTTTACTTCATTGTATCATTAATTAGTATCGATAATACAATCACTCTCATTATTACGAGTTGCCCACGTACCAAATGGTGATCTTATTGCTAAACAATCACTCTTATTTGATTATCGATAATACATATCAACTTGGAACTGTAATGCGAGTTGTTGTATATTCAATTTCGCGTCAGATTACCTGATGAATTACGAGTTTTTATATTAGAATATAAGAATGTACATATTTAATTTTATATTTATTGGTTACATTATTATTATATTTCGTGTATACAGGATAGTATAACACTCCGGAGAGAATTTTTGGTTCAATTATTAACATCTAATTTGAATGAGACAAAAAAAAGTACTGTCAAAAAATATATAATCTTACCTTTCCGTTTTATCAAGTTAACTATTTTGAATAAATTTTTTAATTATCTGTGTTATCTTACTTGTATTGTAACAAATCTATATCACGTTATATTTTTTATCAAAAAAAGCAATATCATATTATCTTTCTGTATCGAATATTAATTGCATCGTTTTGCCTTGCCCATAGCGTAGCACAGCCATCAATGCTAGTTATTTTAAAAAATATCTACGATTAAGGGCTCATCACCAGGGTCTAGAAAACCGTGAAAATCGGAGGTGAAAACAAATGGATGCAGCTCGGTTTCACCGGGCGAGGGAGTTTTAGCATAATTTTAAAAAAAATGAAAAATTTTGAAAATCTGAAAATCGGTCAATAAATCAAAAAAACAGAACGGTAAACCGAAAGTGGAAAACTGGTCAAACCGAAAATTGGTTTTTTGGGTTTTGATTTGAAATCGAATCAGTTAAATTGGTTTTCTACCCATTTTTCTAGTTTATTGACCAATTTGACCCGTTTTTGAACTTTCAAAGTGTAAAATCACCTGATTATTTTTCTAGACTGGTTTTTTAAATGACAAATTTGATACATACTATTATAATTTTATAAATTTTGAAATATGCTATTAATTTGTCAATGACAGATGAGATCTGCAAGTGAATGATACGTAAGTTCAAATATTATATTTTAAATTTTGTAAAATTATAATAACATGTATAAGATTAATCTTTTTTAAAACCCACTACCCACCGACGCTGTTGACCATTCCAACCTCTTCGCAATCGAGTACACCCGCAGCCGACCACTGCGAAGAGAAGCCCAAAACCCTAGCTCCCGTGCGCCCATGGCGATGCCCGTGCCCGGCCGCGTCGGCTGCAATGCCTGGGCGGTCCTCGCCCCATCTGCATCCTCGCTTCCCTTGCCGCCCCGTCTCTCCAAGGTCCACCTCCCCCCCTCTTCCCGTAAAGCCCTACTCTTTAGTGCAGCCGTTAGCGCTCGAATCCGCGCAAACATCTTGCTGTGGAGGCCAAGATTAGCTCAGCGGGTGGGTGGAGTGGAGATATGCTCCGGTTGGATACTGGGGATAGATGCTGCGGTATTGAATTACGTATTTAGGTGGGAAGGGGTCAGAGTGGTGTTGACGAAAGCTCACAGGGATCCTAGGATTCGCGTGGGAGCTGCATTGTTGTGCATCCTCCGGTATTAAATTGTTGACGCTGACGGCAACCATTTAAAACCAGAGGGAGTGATTGGTTTACTCAGTTTTACAGATTCTTGTTATGGCTTTTAGCCAAAATTTTGGTCCTGGATAGTACATATGGATTCATAATGTAGGCATTAGGGAATAGAAATCAGGTGCCATGTGCCCATGTTTCAGATCATATCGAGGTTACTTACGCAATATCTGGCTACAAACAGCTGGCTTGTATTTTATTCTCTGGAAAAAGGGATGATCCTCTCCAGGTTTGATGTGTGCGCTTTTAGATGCTGTTTCATTTGTTGTGTAAAACTTCTATTTCCTTCAATGAATCATACAAGTCGAGTTGTTGCATTTTTTTGTAAGCATTGACAACATGAATCATTCTTAACAGAATCAAATAGTTCAAATCTCACACCAAAGCCTCGCTAATCCCCTTTTTTACATTTTCTCATGGGGTTGTCTTCCTTAACTGTCTAAGCATTAACACTATTAATGTAGAGTGACACAACTCAAACTATTGAATTCCAGCTACTGGTATACATGCCAGTCAACTTTGAAGCTGTCTGTTTTGTGCTTTTACTCTCCTGAGGTGCATATAATGTGCGTCATTATGAGGCTAGTCTGGTTCTAATGGAAGTTAGCAATAAAATCAGGAAATTCTTGATTTACAATGCTGTGGGAGATATTTCTATTTTTTTTTTTTCTTTCATCAATCTGTCCTGTGATGAGATGCAGCATATGAGAGTAGACCTTTCCAGTCATTATAAGATTGAGAACTCCTGATACAAATTATGTATGATAGTAACTGGTTCACCCAAATGTAGATTATTTCCACCCTACTGTTACCTTAACCGTGTGTTCAGTTAGTTCTTTTCATTTAATCTCTTACATGCACATGTTTTGTATTGTTAATAGGACAGAAGTATGCTGACTTGGTTAATTGTCAAATGACTTGAATCATATGTGTTGCATGCATGTGTAAGTAGTCTGCTGCTGTGTGATGCATGCTAGGTATCATGTGCTCGAATCATGTTGTGTTATTTAGCAACTTGCAAAGTTCAGTATGATGGTATTAGCATTAGCAGTGGCATCCTTTCATGGACTGATACTAGCTTTGGTCATGGGTTGCTTAGTTACGTATTAGAATTCTTATTAATGTATGCTGTTAATATTTTAAGCAGTATACATTATTCATTCATCTGTTTCTGCAGACTCGTATTTCGACTTTTCCTCCTGGATCATCTAGCAACCTCATGCTGGCACCTAGGCTATACACTGAGCATCAGAACTGGTCACAACAGAGCTTCAGCCAAACCCATGCTCTTTCAAGGAACAACTTCCCTCCTATGGCACAAGATACAGAAGGCTTCCTTCACAATGCCGTTAACATGGGATTTCTTGACCGTTTGAAATTAGCATGGAAGATAATTTTTCCTGCACCAATCGTAAAGAACTCCAATGCCAACATCGCAAAACAGAGGCTTAAGATGATCCTGTTCTCAGACAGGTGTGAAGTCAGTGATGAAGCAAAGAAAAAGATAGTTGAGAACGTTGTTGAGGCACTATCTGAATTTGTTGAGATAGAATCGCGGGATAATGTGCAAGTGGATATCTCAACTGATACTGGCCTTGGCACTGTGTACTCTGTGACGGTTCCTGTGCGCCGTGTGAAGCCTGAGTACCAGGAATCCGAAGAGCAGTACATAGGAAAGATAGTTGGTGTCGATTTCAAGGACACCGGGGAGTCATCTGGTAACGTGGATGTCACCTTCGACTTCTTTGTACCTAGTGAGAATTGTTGATTCCGTGTAATTCTGCCAGACTGCTCTGAGATGTTTAACTCATTTGTTGCATTCTGAACCCTTAGAGTAGAAAGCTGGGTTACACTCCAGCGTGATGTAAATACCTAGGAATCCTTTTATTCTACATTTCTTGTAACTTAGTTCTGGAATTTTTATTGTAGAGCTGGCAGCCATGAGAAGTCAGGTTCTAGAGAACACAACTATATGTTTTTCATCAATGTTGTGTTTTTTTTTTCATCAGAATCTTCACGCCGAAATTCGCGAATTAATAAAGTGACATTTCCTCAAATTTTCGTTCCAATTTAATTTGTCTGTTCCAATATTTCGTTCTGTTCAAAATTCATTTGTTTTGAAATTCGTTTCGTCCAAATCCGAAATTCGTTCGTCTAAATTAATCCGGTGCTGAAATAATTTAGTCCACGTAATTTTTACGTTGACTAAAATTGTTTCTCGGAAATCTTCTAAATTAATTTTCGGGTCTCTAAATAATTTTTCTTCTCTAATTAAATCTCTTCAGCCTATTTAATTATTTTGCGGTTATAAATTAATTTCCGAATTAATTTTTAATCCTTTATTTTCACTCCCTATAAATATCCTCTCAACCTTAACCCCTGTTACTTTTCCTCCACTTCTTTCTTTCACTGTAATTTCTATTTTCCTAGAACCGTCGTCTTTCCTCCGTGCCGCCTCTCCTTCTCTGCGTCGTGCGCCGCCGCTCTCCGTTTTCCACGCCGTCGCTGTAGCCGATCTCCGCGTCGCCCCACTCGCCTCGTGCTCCGCGCGCGTCACCGAGTCCCCGCGCGATTCTCCGGTCCGAAGGCAGCTGTCCCCGCGAGTCGTCGCCCGAGCCTGCACACCGTCCTCTGCGTTGCCCGTCGCTGTCGCCTGCGCCACGCCGCGTGACGCCGTCCTCATCGCGCACGCCGTCGTCTTCTCTCCGCGCGCGCTGCGTCGCCGTCCGCTCAGCCAGCGCCGTGATCGATCTCCGCGCCGTCAACCAAGTCGCCGCGTCGAGTCGCCAGCGTCGTCATCTCGTCAGCGGCTTCCCGAGGCTTTTTCTACGCCAACAGTCTTCGCGTGAGTCTCGATCTCCAGCGTTGTCTCAAGTTTTCTCTGCTCTGATTTAATTTTCCAGTACCTGACTCTAGTACGTGGTACCAATTCTCCAGTACGTCACGGCTCCCATTTTCGTCTTCAGTCTCCAATCCGGTACAAGTCCCAAGTTCTAGTACTCCGAATTTCGTCTCCGTTTTCCAGACTTCCTGTGAGAATAAAATTACTCTCTCTTCAATTCCTTTTTTCTCTCTGATTTGTTAGATTAATTGTTAATTTTAATTTGCGATTAATTATTCTGTAATTAATTTAAATCCTTGTGATCTCAATTGTTGCAAATTCCGTGGAATCCCATTTGATCTCCGATTAATCCCGAAATTGGTTCGTTAATTTGTTCCGTCACGATTATTGTGTAGGGTTGTTCCGGAAAACGTTTTGCGCGCGTTTAGTCTAGTAATTTCGATTTAGATTCTAATTCCAGTTTTATCTTTATCGCGTAATTAGTGTCTAATCTCTGTTGTTCGTGTTGTGATTAGCTGCTGTCCCTGAGGAGGAGTTCTGCGAGCCCGATCAGTTTGCCGATCCGGATCCCGACTTCGATCCCGATTTACCAGGCAAGTCACGTTCCTTGATCACTTTGTTCCCAATATTTTAAACTGCATGTTTTGTTTGCAACCTTAATTTTGCATGTCAACTATTTTAAAATGTGCTAGCAACATTTCTAAGCCGTGCCAATTTACTGTTTCACAAATATTAACTCTAGGATTGCTTTAGTACATTTATTTTACTTTTATGCTTAGCCAAGCTTAGTCGCATTTATTTTTATTTCACACCTATCACTATAAAATAGAATTTTTGTAAATGCTTTTGAACTGTGCTTCAAATGTGTGAGTATTGCAAATAACTATACATAACTATTTGGCGGGGGCAGGAGGCAGTATAAAGAGCTGGGGGACTTTCGGGAAGTCCCTATGAGAGTACCTGTGGCGGGTACACTGGAGGCTTCGGCCTTGGCGGCGAGTTTGTTGGTTGTTGGAGTTGTGGTTAGAGAGATGGCCTGCCCCGGCAATTAAGGACCGAGTTCTTCGAGCCTTGTACGCTCAGTTGACAACCATGCACACCACGTTACCCTGTATGGGCAGTTGGCTTGATCTTGAAGCTTGCTGAGACTGGTTGTTTACCCGTGGGTTGGCGGTGTAGTGTTAGTGTGGTGTAGAGCTTTGACTCCCCACGTGAGATCGAGATACCCCACCTGATCAGTGGTAGGCTCTTCACAGCTCCAGGATCTGATTGCGTAGGCTTTTGGGATCTCTATCTTGGAGGACGGATGACGCTAGTTAAAGCTTGTGGACGGGTCTTGTGTGTTCGTCGGGGCTACGACGGTAGTTCCCGATGACGCATCCCGTGGGTCCAAGTGCATAACCTCTGCAGAGTTTTAGTCGATGCGCATTGCCACGTCCTTTTAGAAGGACACCACTCTGAGTTGTGCTTCTCGTTGAGTAGTTTTGTTCTTCTTCCTCCTCTCCTTTTCTAAATGTTTTTGACTCTGGCCTTTGAGCTGTGGCCGAGTGTGGAGATAACGGAGATCTCTGCGGGGCAAAATAATAAAATTTGACAAGTTTGAAAATAAAGCTTTATTGCATACTTTAAATAAAATAAAATGTTTAAAACTTGCATTTAGCACTTGAGCCATGCCCTTACCCTTGAAACCTTTTGCATGCATACATTGTTGTTAGGTAGTACGCGGTTTGCTGAGTATTCGTACTCACGGCTTTCTAATTTGTTGTTTTCAGAGGATTCTCTCAGTTTCGACTTCGACTACGTCTCTGACGGCCCATGACGTCCGCTCCTGCGCTCGAGCTAGCCTGTGTGGAGGAGGTTCGCTACTGTCGCCATGTTGATGCTTCCGCCACTGCTTTTGTTGGTTTCACGATAGAGATATATCCGCTCTGAGATATTTCCGACCTGCGTGCCGATGGACCCCTTTGGAGGATTATATTCTAATCATTTTACTCTGATCTGCTAATTTTCTAATTTGTTTTTTGTTTAATATTTCTGTTATGCTTCTTTGATTGATCGTTTGTGATATCGTGATTGCCAAACTCTTGAGATTGGCAACGTCACGTGAGATCGGGACTTATCGAAAGGTAAGTGAAAATCCGGTCGTTACAGGATGCATCAAAACTAATGTTGCGCCTATATTGATGAACAGACTTCACACATTTTAGATGCACATGTTCGAAATGTTCTTGTTCAATACCAGCAGCAGAGGTTGATTTTTTGATTTGCTATTTGTATAGTTGTGGCCAAAAAATGTATCATGAGAAATGCATACCTCAAGTACCTGTAGTGGCAACGCAATACATCTGGAATCGCAGGTTCTAACGACAATGCCCTTAATAATTTAGGGTGCATTTGGTTGGCTGGACGAAGTTGGATGGGAGACAGAGGTCTAGTTTTTATACGTGTTTGTTCCGTGGACGAGGGTGGTGTGGGCGGTCCACTTAGAGAATACTTATGCATGATTAAATGAGGATATGAAAATACAATACAAATTATATTCGGTATCTAGTGAACAGCAGCAAGGTTTTTTGTATGCACTTGATTACAGAAGAATGTGAATAAATAAAGGTATAAGACTAAACAATTGTGTTCTCATAAGGAAATCTAATGAACGTAAATGTGAAATACAAATAAAATTGAGCCAGATGACATCTGAACTACTCCCTCCATCTCAATAGAAATTTATTTTTAGCTTTTATTGACTGACTTTGATCAATGGTTTGGATACATTTAATTAATTTTAATAATATAAATTATATATATTATAAAAGTATTTCTTTTGATGAATTTGAAAGTACAAATACTAGATTTTTAAATTTAATCAAATCTATACAAATTATTGATCAAAGCATCAGTCAACAAAAGCTAGAAATAAACTTTTACTGAGACAGAGGTAATATATCATACTGAGTTTAAGAGTTCCTGAAAACTAATTGTATGGAAAGTTTTGCTGCCTGGCAAGGGAAGATGTTCTGCAGTTCCTAATCGGTTGCCTTGGCGCCCTCGCTCCCATCCCATTGACTCAGATATCTTCCCTTGGAGCCATCAATCCACACTACTGTTACGTAGAACCATCTGTGCCGGCCATGGAAGCCATTCAGAAGATCCCGCAAGACCCTTGTGCAGTTGCTGTTGTTGAGACAACGGCAGATGGAACTCGTAAGCTATTGGGAGACATCTCTACCAACAAACTCTGGAAATGTGACTTATGTTTCAGCTGCATGGGCGCTGGCAAACCTTTCAGCTGGGCAGTTTGTCATCGGTGCTGATGAAAACGGATCAACATCCATATCATCAGTCATTCCAGAACCTACCAACAGCTCATCGCCCCGTGGCAGAGATCGGGCCCAGGCGATCGCCGAGGACCGGCACGTTGCTGCGGGATTGCAAAATGAGTCTAAATAACTACTCCCTCCATCTCTTTTTACTTATCATTTTATGTAGACACATAGATTAAGAATAGTGAAAAAAATGTGACGTGCTAAAAATAAAGAGGAGAGAAAGAGAGATAAGAATATATTAGAAATAAAAAAAAGTATATTAGAAAGTGAGAATGACAAATAAAAGAGAAAAACTTTTGAACTCTAGGATAGATGATAAGTAATTGAGGACGAAGTGAGGATTAAAGTGTTGCATGCTCAAAAAGTTTACAGATATTATGATGTATCATACAAATAGTTGTTAGGTGGTTATAAGAATGAAAACATATGAATCCTAATTTTAGAGGTACAATCAAATATAAAATACTGGCCAACACAGCAGCACAAATTTTTTTAAGGATTAAATAAAATATCTACATATATCATGATTCTGGTTGGACCAGATGTTAAGATAGCAAATGAAGAGAGATTTAAACGGACATTACCTCCCCAAATGCACCTCGGCTTCAACAGTTCTGGTGCCATCCAAGGAAGAGTTTTCCATACATCTCCAGAAACATAAGTGTTGCGCTTAATTCTTGACAATAAAAAATCCACAACCTGAAAGTTAAGTGACAATATAATTAGGAGGCAAAACCAGAATAAGAAGTTTGCTTTTTAATGACAGTGAACACATTATCATATGCTGAAGGGAACATAGAAGAAGTTTACAGCTGCTCAAACGCTGTCCTTTTTCCCTGCTCTTCCCTCATGGACAGCACAATCCGGCTATTAAAGTTGATCTAAAAGTTTGTAGTGATCAAATAGAAATTATCTTTGATGAGAAACACACAAATTAGTGGAGGATTCAATAAATCTTGAGATGGTTACCATAAGAATCTGATTACGATGAACATGAACAGGCATTTAATGCCATAAACTGTTTCATTTCAACAGGTTTACTCATACAATCAAACTATATACTGACTTTTACCTTTTTCAGAAAAGAATACGTTCCTGTTGACTGTATGGCTTGCACACAAAACCAGGACTCATCATGACAACCTTCATACCAACCTGAAAATATGCAATAGACATAATTACACTTAATTCCACCAATCGAAATCACACCAAAATTAAATGGTTCACATTTTGAATGATATGAAGAAATCACTCGACTCGCTCCAAGTCTATTTAATTGTTATTGTGGAGAGATAATGAATATGATGATCAATCGATGATGCAGCATGCAGTTAAATTAAAAATGTACTAATAGTAGCAAGGGAAGGAAAAAAGAAGAAGACATTGTTAACTTTTAAGCAGTGCACTGTCTGCTGCTTGAAGTATTATTAATACACATGTAGATGATAATAGCTTCAAAGGAACATAGCCCGGTGTTCTAACATATACCAAGAGCAATATTCCTTGGCAGAGGAGCTTTATCCATGGATGCTGTAGTAGCTGGACAGTGAAAGATATTAGAAGTTCAGAACTTGTAGAATCTCCATGTATTGTAATCACCAAAAAGAAAGAGTGCAAAAAAATTCCATTGCAGGTTGTCCAAATTTCCATTGCACGTTAATACTACTAAATCATCTAGAGTAATAAATATGTGCAAATTTGGCGTGTGTTCATCTGACAATAACAAAGAAATTTGAAGGGGTGAGACATATATAATGTCTGGAATAGTAATGTGAGAAAGTAGACATCTCTGGTACCTTCACAGGGGCTGATTGATAGTGGTATGAAGTCCGGACCTGGATGACGGAGCAGAACAACACCTTATAAGTAGTACTAAACGCGAGGACTGCATGAAACATTAAAAATGAAACATAACCTAATATCCAATCAACCTAAAATCATAGATGACAGAGTAGAACATCACCTGGCTAATTTATTTCTTTGGCCAGATGGAGATCTGCAACAACAACAACAACAAAGCCTTTAGTCCCAAGCATAGGGTAGGCTAGAGATGAAACCCTGAGAGACGACTTAAAAAAGAGCAACAAACAACAATCAAAGTTCAAGTACGTGAATTGTTAGCCTCCACGAACTACTATCCAAAGGTAACTCCTTGACGATATCCCAATCCAACAGACCTCTCTTCACAGACTCTTTCTAAGTCAAGTTTGATCTACCTCTGTCTCTCTTCACACCGTTTCGCCGACTTACCATCCCGCTACAAACCGGTGCCTCTTGTGGTCTTTGTTGAATATGTCCGAACCATCTCAAACGATGTTGCATAAGTTTCTCCTCAACTTGTGCCACTCTTAATCTCTCTCGTATGTTATCGTTTCGCACACGATCTCTTCTCGTGTGGCCATACATTCATCTCAACATACGCGGCTAAGTGTAGCTGTTGGATGTCATTTTTTTTTTAAGCCAACACTCTGCTCCATAAAACATGGCAGGACGAATTACAGTCCTATAGAATTTACCCTTGAGTTTTTTAAGCACCCTACTATCACATAGGACTACAGAAGCTTGACGCCACTTCAACTATGCGACTTTAATTCTATGACTTACATCCTCATCAATATCCCCATCTTTTGCAACATTGAACCCAAATAACGGAGAGTGACCTTCTTGGTACCACCTGGCCATCAAATCTAACATCTCTCTCCTCGACTACGGTAGCACTAAAATCACACCTCATATACTCTGTTTTAAACCTACTAAGTCTAAAACTCTTTGACTCTAAAGCATGTCTCCATGATTCTAACTTTTGGTTCACCCCTATCCTACTCTCATTCACTAGCACCGCATCATCCGCAAAGAGCATACACCAAAGAATGTTTTTGTATAAGTCTCGTATGATCTCATCCATCACCAAAGTAAAAAGATGCAAATGGAGATCTGCAATGAATAAAATTTGCAACAAAGATGAACCTTAAAAATGAAACATAACCTAATATCCAATGAACCTGAAATCATGGATGACAGAGTAGAACATCACCTCATACAGGAGCAACCTGAAAGCATGGACGACAGCGCCGATGTGGGTGTGCTTCGCCTAAAAGCAAGCATTGCAAGGAAATTATAAATAAAAAATGAAACATAACCTAATATCCAATCTACCTGAAATCGTGGATGACAGAGCAGTACATCACCTTATATCGAAGCAACCTAAAAGTGTGGATGACAGAGCAGCAAGGTACTATATAGGGCAAGAGAAGGAGAGGAGATGGACAGGTGAAAATTGGGGTGGGGAGATGAGAAGATTGGGTATGCAGCAGGTTGCGAAGACGGCGGGAATGGACAAAGAGGAGCGGAGGCGACGCGTAGGGAAGCAGGAGGGCCGGGCGCGGGGGCCGCGGAGAAACGGCCCGACGCGGCAGACGTGGAGGCGCAGGGACGGGGGCCGGGATCGGTCGTAGGGCAGCAGGAAGAGCGCGCGCGGAGAAACGGCCGAGCGCGGGGGGCGCGGACGTGGAGGAGGCGCAGGGACGGGCGCGGACGTCGAGGAGCCGCAGGCGGTGGGGGAGCGGTCGCGGGGGATGCGGCGGGGAGGGGCGGTGGGGG
>BCLG01002482.1:0-25944 GCA_001602295.1 Zoysia matrella | reverse complement strand
GCCGCCGACGGCGCAGCGGGTGCCGATGCCGCCGCCGCCGTCGCCGCGGACCCGCTCCCTTCTCCGGGTAGCGGCGGCGTGATCGAGGAGTTCAACATGTGGCGCCGCAAGCCTGACGCCGCGGAGGCGGTCGCCGCCATCATGGCTCTCGCTGCCGTCATCCGGTCCAGCAGGGCCACCACCATGATGGAGCTCGAGATCGAGCTCAAGAAGGCCTCAGACAAGCTTAAGGTGCGTAGACCCAACGGTTCCCCTGCTTCCGGATGCTCTTGTCCCAGATGATGAACCGTAGTGTGTATGTGCTGTGATCAGCATGATTCGTTCTGATCAGTTATTGCTTTCTTGGTGCTTTAGATAATCAGGTGGGGTACTATTTGCGTTTTCAAGTTAGGCGGGATAGTGAAATTCCAACATTCGTTTCTAGTGGTGCAGATATAATTTTTTTTTTTTTGAAATCGTGGTGCAGATATTTAGCTGTCCTGGTCCTTGTGGTTTAGCGACATAGTCACACGATATCCCAAATACATGAATCTGCGTACTATAAATGGCTCAATGGGATCAGTCCAAATAAAAGTTTAACTGAACTTTGGCTGTTGTTAAATTTGTGATGTTAAATAAAGACATTTGTGATGTGCTTAAGGCTGTTGTTATTATTTGTGATGTTAAATGTCTTAACTGAACTTAAGACTGATATGCTTTTATTAAATTGAATTTTGAGTGTCAATTGTGTGCACAATCACACATACATACATGCCTTCACCATGATGGTTCTATTATTCTCCTGCTACTTTCCTTGTTTTGGCTATCACATTGTATTTCTTTATGGTTCCCTCATGCGATCTTTAACTAAAGAATTAACTCTATTTTCAGTCATGGGATGCAACTTCCATCTCCCTGTCTGCTGCTTGTGACTTGTTCATGCGGTTTGTAACAAGAACCTCACATCTGGAGCACGAGAAGTTTGACGCAGCAAAATCCCGCTTAATCGAGCGAGGAGAAAAATTTGGAGAGATATCCTTGAAGGTATTAACTTATTATCCAGAAGTTTCTTTTTTAGTTTATGACAAGAATATTCATTTCACTACTGCTATTGGATGTTTGTGTAGGCTCGTAAAACAATTGCAATGCTCAGTCAGGATTTCATTTCAGATGGATGTACCATGCTGGTGCATGGGTATTCTAGAGTGGTATTGGAAGTTCTAAAGTTAGCTGCATCAAACCACAAGCTCTTCCGGGTACTTTGCACAGGTACAGTGCCTTGCAAGATGTGAACATGCTCAGTCAGGATTTCATTTCAGATGAATGTGAAGCAGATTTATATTCATATAGTATTCCATAACTGCCTACGAAGCTTCCATTGTATGTTTTTCGATAGTTCCTAATGTTGGTTTGTTCCAACTGCAGAGGGCAGGCCAGACAGAACTGGTTTACGAATGTCAAATGAACTTGCTGCATTAGGCATTCCAGTTAAGGTGTTAATCGATTCAGCTGTTGCTTATTCCATAGATGAAATTGACATGGTATTTGTTGGAGCTGATGGTGTTGTTGAGAGCGGAGGAATAATCAATATGATGGGAACTTATCAGATAGCTCTTGTAGCTCATAGTATGAACAAGCCTGTCTATGTGGCAGCTGAAAGTTACAAGGTATATGCACTATGATAACATAATTAAATGATACTATCTTGATTATGTTATTGATGTTGAATTCTTCCCTTACAACTTTCTGAAGTTGCATTTAGTGACTAGTGGGACTTAAAATGCCTTCCAGAATACAGAAATAGAATTGTTGGAGGATATATTAAATTCATTTGGTGGCCTAACCGCCTAATACTTATTTTGTTAATTTTATTCTATTGTCTAATTTGGTGACTAAAGAAGATCCATATTGCATAGATAAGTCATGTAAACATAGTCAATTTTCATTTGCATTTTAACATGATATTTATGGAAGCAATCAGTCCGCTCATGGTGTTTCTTATGGCTTTGTTATCTATGCAGTTTGCTCGTCTATATCCCTTGGACCAGAAGGACATGACTCCCGCTCACCGACCGATAGATTTTGGAGTCCCTGTACCTTCTGGTGTGGAAGTCGAAACATCGGCAAGAGACTACACTCCTCCCCAATATCTGACGCTTCTCCTGACCGACCTTGGTGTCCTGACACCATCTGTTGTGAGCGATGAGCTTATCCAGTTGTACCTATGATCATTACTGAGGGCTGTTGTTTCACTTGAGATGTCGTCTGTTGAATCCAAGGGTTTTTTCTCTCCATTTTTTACTATACGATGTTTTTGAGAAGGATACTCTACATTGTTGTGTGAGAAGCTAACAAATTGGTTGGAAAAACTTTATGTACTTAGCAATATTTTTGGTGGCCATTTGGTGTTGTAATTGATATCTGGCCATGGATTTGAATGAGTTGGCTTGGATGCTGTGCCGCATGTTACCTTAGTTTTTGAAGCGGTGAGCCAGGTGGAGCCTGGTATATCTTGCCCCCTATGCCTAATTGACTAGGCGACCTCAAACAAGGCTTGTTCCAATCTGCATCCATGTACTTGTGCCAACGATGTAGAGTGAGCCTTACCATAACCATGGTCCTCTGGCTCTAAAAATGCCAAAAAGGAGTGGAATGCAGTGCTTGGAACTGATTCCAAACAGCTGGTCCTCTTGTGGAACATTCATGCAATACACAGATCTGATATATGCCAATCTTAACTGAAGAGCTGGTGAGTCTTTTGGGAAAGTTTTGCTAGAGGACACTGTCAAATCATGGTGATTGTTGCACACTGCAAATTCAATTCACTCCCCCCCCCCCTCCCCCCGGGGCGCCTCATCTAGAATCTAGAGATTTTAAATGAATCATATAGCAATTTTACAAGATTCAGTTTGATTTCACAGTAAAACACAAGATTCAAAATGTCCTCCAATCTAAAGGAGCCTGAATCTATAAATTTTGTACCCCCTTTAGAGCATTTCCAACAATTATGCAAAAAAAAAAAATACTTCCAAAAAGTGTAAGAAGTTTATAAAATACTATTGAAAGTTAAAAAATTTCCTTCACCAACAATTCCCAATATATGGTCTCCAAACAACTTCTAATCTACTATCCAAATCAGCTAAATTCGTGGTCCATGGTGTTTACAGAGTGCTGATCATGTCTCAAATGTGGCAAACTGAAGCCCTTGTTTAGAGAGTTTATATATTTAGGGAGTTGATTTAAAGAACTGTTGGTGGGTGATTTTTTTTCCGAAATGATGCCTAATTTTTTAGTTTAGAAATTACTTTAGATAATGGTTTGAGATGCGGGGAAAAATTCAGTACAAAACAGTTTTCACTGTAAAGGTGTAAACCGCACAGAGATGGAGGGTCTACGTGTAGTTTTGTAGAAAGTCCCCTAAAAAATTAACTTCTCGTAAAAAAAATCCCTTCATCACCCTTGCATCTGAACAGATGTATTACAATCTGATGACTACGAATGTTTGTTTGCACCGATTGCACTAAAACTGCTTTTGCACTAAAATTTTCTCCTTAGAGATGCTCATAGTCCATGGAACAAGGTGCAGATTTGGTTGCTCAGCATAGTAAGTGACTACTGTATGAGCAGTCGTAACAACCATCAACAAATAATTTATTCTCTCCGTTCTTAAATTGATGTCGCTATTAACTTTTATTTTTGAACATAACATTTCGTCTTATTTAAAAAATTAGTTTAAATATGTAAAATTTTAAGTTGTGATTTAAATAACTCTAATGATTAATCAAATTATAACAAAATATATAATTTTTACCAAATTTTTTTTAATACAACGAAAGATCAAAGTTGAAAATAAAAGTCAACAGTGATATCAATTTAAAAACGGAGTATAAGCTAATAACATCTTGTATCTTTTAGCATGTAACTTGTTTTTATGTTAAAAATTTTAAACATTAGCCTTCCAAACTTAATTACTCCATAAACAAAATATTGATAGCATCAAGGGCTGCCTCACTTTCATGTAATGATTCAGACATACAGCAAAATGACGACCCATGAACCCACCCAGTACATCGAAAAGGAACTGTGGCTGAATGGATGCAGTGCACGTCACTATCATCTGGTCACAAGGGGACGACAATAGCAGATCAATAAAATCATATAGATATTCATTTTACATCAGTAACACCTTTGATTCTGGGTTTGTGGCTGTACAAGGGACTGCATCACCCAAATACCTCTGGCATGAGAATGCAAATAGAAGATAAGAGAAGCAGAAGCACACTGGACTTTGTGCGTAGCATGCCGCAGGCTGTGGAAATGTGTGGAGAGGTTGTCAGTCCTTAACATCAGTGACACCCTCAGATGATATCTGGAACCTTGCTTCCGCTTCAGCCAGACAGGGAGAGCTAACTACTTTACAGATCCGCTCTTCACCTCTTCCCTTGCGAAGGAAAAGCCTGATATACAACATTGGAGCATTTGAGACTATGAGCAACTAAACACAAATTGCAGTATAGAGATGGCATGTTGCTTGATTGAGAGCACACCTAGTCGTTGAAGCATGAGCCATGATGTTCCCTCCAATCGGTTTGATCTGTGGCCCCGCAAACATTGCAGCACCATCCACTTGAGCCACCACTTGGTTAGTGATTACTACTGCAACTCCAAACTAGAGGCAGCCAGCAAATGAAAAAAGAAAAAAAGAGTGAGAATATCATCTATGCATGAGATAAATATGTTGCTGCTGCACTTCATTGAAAACAAACATAAACTAAAATAAAGCAGAGGATCAGTAGTGTAACTTTAACTAGTGTCTCTGTGATTAACAAAAAAAAACTCAATACCTCATCTGCTAACTTCTGAAGGCTCCTAAGAAACTTAGCGAGATGCATCTGTCTTGCAGATAGCTCCCCTCGACCGGAAAAATCAGTTCTGTACAGGGCTGTGGCACTATCCACAACCATAATTGCGAACCTGCAGAATTAGGACTCCATTTAAGGAATATTGATGATGGGAAATGTAATTGAGGCAAAGAGCAAAAGGAGATTGAGTATTTGAAGGAAATGAGGAAATTTAAGCAAATAAGGATCTATGATGCTTTATAATAGGAAGTAAAAACTTATCACTTCCAACAGTATACGAAAGTCGAATACTGCATGGGTTTCTGTTCAAAGCAAAATCAGCGTGTCTTACAACCATGAACGTTAAAAGGTTAAATAAGCAAAAGAGCAATTAATACCTACTAGCTAACATTAGCAGGAAAGCACAGATGATAATTGCAATTCCTTTTTATCCTATTTGATGTTGATTGCTTCTTCTCAGCAAAGTAAGCAAAATAAGAAAAAGGGCAACTATGAAGTTTCTTATCAGGTAACTATGTTGTTAGCAGTTCTCATTTCATGCTGTTAGATCACACAGAAGGCTAAATTACTAATGGTTGAACTTGCCTGGTCTCCACCATCATGGAGGCTGCTTCAAGCAAAAGTCTTGATTGATGATCCGTGTTATATGCACGGGCATAAGCAACATTTTCCAGTACATCAGCGCCATTCAAGCCAAACCTAAATACAAGTAATCTTGTTTAACTGTTTATGGATAAAAAATATAAAACAAATGAAATATTAAATTGCCATATCACCTGTCTGCTATCTGGAGGATCCTTTGAGGCCTGAATGTACCCTTGGCGTCAATATACAGAGCCTTTCCTTCACCGCCACCTTGGTCCAATGGAAGCTGCACAGATCACTACCATATTTGTGAACGTCAAAAAGAAAATAGTGAGCTAAAATATTCTGTGAGCCCAACAGTATAGTTAAGAAAAAAAATGCTTGCATTCTTTCAATATGGAAATGAAGAGATTAAGGCTATGGCTCAGGGTAAAGTAGTATTTAAATTGAACTTTCAATGCCGTACCTGACATGTGACACATAGAGTATGAGACAACTGAGTCTTCCCAGAGCGAAATTCACCATAAATCTCTGTGATAGATCCTGTTTCTATTCCTCCTGTTAAAATTCAGAACATAATCACTCTGTTATTATTTATCCAAGACCATAATTATGTTATAAGGCACTTAGAAAATATCTATTGGCAGCATTCTGGGTAAAAAAAAGTAATGATATACACAACTACATTACCTTCCAAAATTTGATCAAGCTCTCTTGATCCAGTTGTGATTTGGATGATCTCAAGCCTCTGCGCATGAAGTTGGCTTGCGCTAGTAAATCCCAGTGGAACCAACTTGGAAGCTGCAAAGATGCTTTTGAACATTTATGGTCTACACACAGAATTTTTGTTTTTCATACAAAAGGAGATGCAACAATGTCAACTATAACGGTAGCATACAAGTGCTTGCCTGCTTCAATTATCTTATCAACTTTGGCTTCACTAATCCCTTTAATTTGCAGGAGATCTTTCCTTGGAGAGTAAGCTACAGATTCCACCGTGCAGAGGCCAGCATCTTTGAGCTTCTTCACATCAAGTGCAGCAATTCCAGATGCCTGAACAACACATTTCATAAGAGTTATGGTGATGACTGGTCAGATGAAAATCTGTATTTTTAATTTTAACTAGAGGACCCCCTCCATTCACATAGTGATGAAGATTACATCTAGTTCAACAGCATATTCTAGACATTCTGCAACGAGAGGTTAGTGCACTACACTACATATTGTTACTTTTCTCTAGGATGTAGTAGCATGCAAAGGACTCGAATTGGGTAACCTCAGCAAATCAACTCGAGAAGAGACCCAAGAAATAGTATTTCGTATGGGCGCCAATATTAGAAGGGAGAATAGTTGATTAGCAGTTTGTGAGACTAACAAGCGGAATTAATCTAAAGCTTGAGGATTTTGGGGCAGCGAGAATTCCCCCTTTGAAGACGAACCACGAAATTGGGAGAGTCTATCTAAGCGCACCTGAAATCAGGACGAACTCATCTACTAATCTACTAAACCCCTTAACTCACCGCCAGCGGGCGCAAAAGAATCAAGAACCTAGGGTTACATTCATTGGCCACCGTCGCATCAAACAATAAACGGCCTTCCTGTTCCTGCGCCGCGCGGCAGGGGCGGGGAGGATCCCGAGAAGAATGTGGGAACGGAGAGCGGCCGGACCTGGAGCTGCTCGACGGGGAAGGGCCCTTGTTCCGCAGCCTCCTCGGCCGGCACCGGAGAAGCCGCCGCCGCCGCCTTCTGGTGCGCCGCGGAAGACGACATGGGTCCACTTGCAGCGCGTGATGGCGGAGTCCCCGTTGGTTTGGTTTTGGGTTCAAAAGGGCTTGAAGGCGCCAAAATTTATTTCCGCTTGCTCTCGACGGTCGCGGCTTCCTTCCTTCCGAAGATTGGATTTTTTTATTAAACAAAATACACCTAAAACGGCGTTGGGTTCGTTCCGCTACTGACACGTGGGCCGGGTGAGAAGGTATCTTTGCCTGCTACCGTCCGACATGTAGAAGTAGGCGATGCATCCCTCGTGACCGGCCGCTTTGTCAGAGTTTCACGGAGCATATTAAAAATACTCTTTCCATTTTTAAACTATGTTACCATTAATTTTTAATATTAAATTTGATTATTTATCTTATTTATTTTTTAAAAAATATTATATATTTTATTATAATTTATTTGAATAATTTTTTTAAATAAAATAAATAGTCAAAATTAATATTAGATGTCAAAGGTAACATCAATTTAAAAACTGAGCGAGTATATATGTACAGCAGAAGATATCATTCCTATGTTAAAAAAAGTTGTATTATATTTTTAAAATAATATTCATAGTTTAATAGCATTTAATAGTATTGTAACAATTTGTATGTAAAAATACATAAAATGTATCTCGGACAAAATATAAAATATTTTTCTAACAATGAGGCTACTATCACTGACCTTTATACAAAATTAGATATTCAAATTCAAATTGTACAAAGAGAAAAAATAAATAAATGCCATAAGAGGGTATAATATTGAACCAGTTTGAATAGTTTGTAGGAGTAAATTGAGCTAAATTTTGTTTAAAGAGTTAAACGCACAAAGTGAATTGTTTAGGAAGTAAAATAGACTTTTCTTTTATTAAATAAACAGAGTTGATAGCAATATTTTTTTATTTAGTGGGTTCGAATCTTGAAGCCGCAGCCGGCTCTAAGCATTTGAACTTTTGTAAGAAGTAACATCAAATTTCAAATATTAGCAACTTTTAATATTAACTTTGATCATTTGTTTTATTCAAAAAATTTGTTCAAATATGTAAAATTTTGTTATTATTTGATTTATCATCAGTAAAATTTAAGTCACAACTAATAATTTTATATATTTGAACAAATTTTTTAATAAAACAAATAATCAAAGTTGATATTAAAAATCAACGGTCTCAATAATTAAAAATCGAAGGGAGTAGGAAGAGAAGGACACAGATATGCAAGGCAAAGATACAATAAAAAGGGGTATAAATGAAGGGGTAATAATCCCTTTAAATTGGACGTAAATGCGATCTTGAAAATGACTGTTTTAAATGGGCCACAACAGAGCAGCGTGTCTCGTGGTTATGATTGTGTACTCCCACCGCAACGATGAAATTGGGTTAGAGGCATATTTCGTGACGGTTTCGGGTAGTATGATTTTCTATCAAACCATGAATAAATACCGGTTTGATTGGTCAGGGGATTTTGTTCCGAATCAATTTGCAGGTGCTTCTTTCATGTGATGCTACAAAGGGTAGTTGACATCAACACACATCGGATCAGGGGGTCATTTTATTGCACGCATGACGCGTAGGTGTATATTGTTGTGTGCGTGTGTATGAGTGCATGTAAGTTGTTATTAGTAGGAGATGTTTTAAAAAAGATATACTATCCATCATGGACAATAAAATGTCGTATTTATTTGTACAGTTGTTTTTTGTTTAATGCTAATAATATCTGATACGTTTAATCCTGAATCAAAGGTGGCTTGTGCTGTCTGTGTGTGGACTGTGCAGTATGGTTTCAAAAATTGGCACAAATCTGTTAGTTTTTAATGAAGCTGGTCCAATTACTTCGAATAGTTTTTATTAAAAATTAATAGTTATTGTAAAAAATCTGAAAACCGATTGATTTCACAGGCCAGTTGTTCCAGTTTTTAACATTTTTGAAAACGAGTATTGTAGTTGTTTTTAAAACATCAGCTGATCTGCATTCTGAAGTTGGCCTTGGCATGTTAAGCAATTTTAGAATTATGCCCGCACTCAATTGGCAAGTCATCAAAATACCCAGCGAAACTGAAACTTGGAGAAAATGTTTGTGTATATGCACAATGCCTGTGCCCACAACGTATTTCTCGGACACCAGTACCCTCGTATTCAACCTCACCAACGGTGCCGGACGCCCCATCGCGCCGCTCAGGCCCGCACACGCACCCTCGGCCACCACGCCGCCCCTGCCGCACAAGCTTGTTGCCCCTGCCTTGCTGTGCCCGCCCCACCGTCAATAGCTGGCCAACGGGCCGAGCGGCCTGGCCGGGCTCGGGCCGCCTCAGAGTCGGATTGCCACGGCTCGCTAGTTAATCGGACCGTGCCGTGCTAGCCCGCGGGCTAGCTGTCCAGGCTTAAGCACAACTCAAGTGATTTTACACGAGTCATGTCGAGCGGAGCCGGCTCGAAGCACAGAAAAAAATAAATCTTAATTTTATTCAAATTAATTATATAATATTAAAAATCGTATATTTTAAACATAAACAGAGCAAATTAAATATATTTTAATATTAAATTTTAATAAAATAATAAATGAGCCGAGTCGAGTCATGTCGTGTCGAACAAGCTAGCCTGACTAAGGCGAGCTAATCGAGCCATGCTCGGGTCAGCCCAACGAGCGTGCGGTTAGGCTTAAACACGACCTGTGTCATGTCTCGAGCCAGCTCAACCCGCTTGGCCGTCATGTCAAGCCGAGCTGAGCGAAAATTGTTAGACTTCGGGTGAGCCCATTTGGCTCGATCCAGCCAGCCAGCTACACCACCGTGCATGCTGCCGCCCCCGCACCGTCCCTGTCACGCCAATTCGTCGTTGGCCACCCTTGACCCACCGCGTGCATGCGCATCGCCCCTGTCACGCCCGCGCACCATCGACGAGGACGAAGATAAGGGTATTTATGTCTGACAAATACGTTATAGCGCATGTGCTCACATTTTAGCGAGGTACTACGATGAGTCGTTCACTGGGCGTGGGCATAATTACATAGGGAACATTTGGTTGCCCGTGCAGGATTCCACCTGGTTGGCCGCATGCACTTTCATCTGATTGGATGCCTCGCATCGGTACTTGAGTCTGGCTCACCATATGCAAAATGGCTCGTAGGCTGGCTCCGCGGAGACGAATTTTTTTGACATTTCTGTAGGGCTGGCACGTGTAGTGCAATGCTTCGCAACTTAATAGCAGCACTAGTTCGTATGCACGTACTACGTGACGAGCAAAGCAACGTAATACAATTTATATTCAATACAGAAAGATAATATAATATTTTTTTCTGATAAATAAATATAATGTGACATAAATTCGATATAATACATATAAGACAAAATGAATCATTAAATCGTAAACTTCATCACCGTGATACGAAAAAAGTAACTTCGAATATTTTCTAGCAGAATCTTTCTTACCTCATTCAAATTAGATGCTAACAATTGAATATAGAATTCTCTCTGTAGTGTTATATCATCATGTACACATGCAGTATAATAATAATATAAGCAATAAATGCATGATTAACTTTATATATTCTATTTAATAATAGAGATTAGTATCTTAGCATGAACTCGTAGTTTATCTCTTTCACTTCAGTCTTCCATCACAGATAGTACTTGATGTCTTGATGATTGACTGCTAAAATATGATAATCCTAGTTATACATATTTACTATATATAAAATTTACAATAATAACATAAATAACAAAAAAATATCTATTTGTCTTTCGTTCCCTCATCCATGACGGTTGTGTTCCAATACTAATACTCTTTCATTCCCTATCCATACATATTGTCTCATGGCATACAAGAATTTTAGGAATAATACATCTAGTTTTTTTAGATCATGTATTGAAATCGTGCTTTTGACATATATATTAGTGTAATGGTCTGATGAAAGAATTGTATTCCAATACCAATACTCTTTCATTATCTGTCCATACATATGTCTCATGGCATACAAGAATTTTGAAAATAATAAATCTAGTTTTTTTTAAGACTATCTCTTGAAATCGTGCTTTTGACATATGCATTAGTGTAATGGTCTGATTAAAGAATTGTGTTCTCATTTCTTGATTCAAAAAATATTCAGGAAAGCCCAAGTGATCTGTTAAACTTCATAATTCTAACAATAAACACAAATAGAACAAGAAGAGCATCAGCAGGCACATAAACAAAAGGCCACGATTAATTATTACTTAGTTGCAGTGCTAATAAATATTGATAAAAAAGCAATGTCATAAATTTTATAAAACTTCACAAGGTGATCTAGTATCACTATGTTGATAGATATCTGAATATAAATTTTACCACAGCACCAGGATAATAATCATGATAAAAAAGAAAAAGAAATAAAATAATAATAATAAAACCCTTATTGTGTTTAAAGTTTCCTTAAAAAACACCAAATTGATAATAATCTAAAAAAAGGTGAATGTGTCTGCGTGTGCTCAACCATGATAATAAAATTCAATACTTATTTAAAGGACATGATGTGTCTACCGTATCACAAAATTCTAACTATGTCTATATTTACCATGTGGCAGGTTTAATTGTAGAGTAAAGTTTTAGTGATAACCTCATTGCACGAAATTAGATCTAGCACGAAATTAGACACTATATCCCAGTTGGGCACATAAAAGACAATTATCATAGCGTCTAACGTAATTCATAGTGGCATAGACTCAACTAATCGTCCAATACCTCTCATGGTAAAGGCCAAGACCCAAATAAAGAAAAGGTCATAAACCTGTGGAAAATTGCACAAGGCTGTAATTCATAGCTTTTATTTTAGTCAAGTTCTGAAGGTCTTGCCACATAGTCAGTGCTTAAGCCATTTTAGTCAGGTTCCGAAAGTCTTGCTACATAGTCAAGACTTACCTATACCTAGAAGCGGATCTGCCAATAGAGCAAGGTAGAAGGCTGCTCAATCTAAGAACAATCTTTGGAACCGTGCTTTTAGTGTAATTAGCATCAACATCAAAAGAAATTACAATCTAACTGAGGTAATGCTGAAGAAAAGATGAGGACAAGTATGCATCGATTGATGAACAAGAAATTACCGTCGAGAAAAGGGGGAGGGCAGGACAACTAGTGTGTCGAACCGATGACGGAGCATCGGCGGGTAGGGCGGGGCGTCGAACCAAAAACTTGATGGCGATGGCCAGGGTGGGACGTCGAACAGAAAACTTGGCGGCGGCGGCTAAGGTGGGGCATCAAACCGGAGACCGGGTGGCGGCGGCCGAGGCAGGGCATCGAATCGGAGACCGAGTGGCGGCGGTCGGGGCAGGACATCAAACTGTTGACTTGATGGCGACAGCCAAGAGGCAGGGCGCTGAATTGGAGCCAAGGTGGGGCGTCGAATCGGAGACAGGACAGCTGTGGCCGGGGGCAGGGTGGCAAACTGGAGACTTTGCGGCGGCGGTTGGGGCAGGGCGTCGAACTGGTGACGGGGCGATAGTGGCCGAGGTGGGGCGTCGAATCAAAGATGGGGCGGCGGCTAGGGCGGGGCGTCGAGCAGGAGATGAGGCGGCGACAGTTGGGGCGGGTCGGCGAGGGTCGGGAGGCGAGACGGTGGTGACGGGGGCAAGGTAGTGGTGGCTAGGGGGGGTGACGACCGGAAGAAAAGAGCAGAGGGGTCACGAGAGAGGCGAAGAGAAATGCCAATAGAAGATAGGAGTCTAAAGATAGAGTGTGATAACAAAATAAAAGATAGCAAATGTGACACCAAAGAAGGGATAAACAACGTCTATGAATGTTTATATTAGTAGAGATTAATACTCACTCCGTTTCAAAATATAAGCATTTATAGGTTTAGTCAAAATCAAATTTTTATTATTAACCACTAATAATATATAATTAATAATATGTTATCATATAAAAAATTATATTTTTTGAATTCATCATTAAATAAACTTTCATAAAAATTATATTTTTATATTAAAATCATGTAATTTTCTAGATATTATTGGTAAAAATTAAAAAGATTTAAACTTATCAAAACTAAAAATGCTTATATTTTAGAACGGAGGTAGTATATGAGTAGCAAATATTAAGTGATATTAAATTATTTTAAAATAGATTAGGACTTAATGTGATACAATAAATACTATCGCATGCATCTAACTTTAAAAAGTTATTAGTAATATATATTTATTTTTATTTTAATTTAACAGATTATATACTCATGTAGTCAACTAAACATAATTCCCTCTCAATGTATCTTATACGATGAACCTATCATATTTGTACTCAAGCAGACTAAGAACCTGTTTGGTACAATTAAGTTTGTTAAAAAATCAAATTATTTTCACAGCAGGTAAAAAACAACCGAAAATAAACTGCTTTTTAATTTATTTTGAAAAGTTACTAAAATAATAAGCTGTACTATTGAATACTCCTTTTATTTATTTTTATAATTAAACTGGGCCCAAATAAAATCAAAGATGACCCTAACTCAAGTACGGGCCAAGCTAACTGCATGCAGCCAACCAAACCCATATTGCTCCCATTCGGCAGCGGCGCTTTCATCGTCACCCCTCAACACTCGCCACTCCCTCAACAGCACAAACCCTCCTCCTCCAAACCCCCAAACCCCACCAACCCAGGAAAACCAAACCGAAGAAGATGCAGCAGCCGATGTCCATGCAGCTTCAGGAGCCGGCGCCGGCACCGGCGGCCGGGATCACCACTGAGCAGATCCAAAAGGTGCCTCCTTCGCCGCCAACCTTTCCGCCCTCCCGGTCATTGGTAGGGCTCCGTGTGGAGGGTTCTTTGGGGGGCCATTTCCGGTCAAAGATTGGATCCCTTTGCTGACCTTAGTCGGATGGGGTTACATCTGGATCGATTAGTGCTGGGTTTCGATTGGTAGATTAGTTTTTCTTTCTTAGAGGAAATATTGGTGGGGCATTTGTTTGTGTGATTTGACCCGCTTTACCTGAAGCCTGTGGCTTTCGTATTACTGAGTGGTTCTGTTGTTAGGAACCAGTAAAAAAGAGCGCGGGGGGGGGGGGGGGGGGGNNGGGTGATAACAACTTATGAATGTGACATTCGTTGTTTTTGGTAATGGGATTTGAATCGATTCATGTATCAAGGTCTGATGTCATATCGCTTTGAACAGAACCAAACTGTTGCTTTTCATCTGCGTTGACCTCATAACTTGCACTCATTGGCGCTTCATGTCCAGTCAAGTGTTCTTTCTATTTGAAACATATTCGGTCTCTCAACCATTTAGGCTCCTTGCTTTCTGTTGTGATGAGAGATGCCATGACACATTTGTTTGGCATCTTTTGTGGATTATATGTTTTTATTTTGAAATCATCTAGTTGGGAGTTACCTTTCCTGCATCAGCTTTTCGGATTGCCCTTCCCTTATAAAGGAAACTGCTCGCTTTAGCAAGTCTTCTTTCGTCTCATCTGTTGATTTTCTAATCTTTGAATGTTACTCTTTTTTTCTTAATTAGTACTTGAGTTTTGCTAGTTGCTAGTATCTGAATGATCAGGGTGCATTGTGTACTCCTGGCATCTCATTAGCTTGAAAAGAAAATATGAGCTGATGGCAATGCATACCATACTTATTGTCATTGAAGAGTACTTCAATTTACAAAGTTGTACTTGAATATTCCAAATCACTGCAGTCAAATGTAGTCTACCATATTTTTGTAGTCTAATGTATCAAGCATTTCCTCTTGAAGGTTATTGATACAATATCGTTGACTCCAACTGATCTTTAGTTCTATAATGTTACTATTAAGCCATATAGTTTGTGGTCTACTATCTGGGCATTCAGTTACCTATATAGCTCTTCTTGGTGACTTGGGTTGTTCAAATGTATCGCGTGATGATGTGTTTGTCTGTGCTTACGGTACTACCACATTTGGTATGGTGTACATAGTATTTAGAATGTTGTTCTGTTCATATTATTGCATATTGGACTCTGTTTGAATTTAATACTGTTTCGTATTGTCTGTTGCAAAATCTATTTCTTTTTTCTAATTTATCCCATTCTTTTTTGCAGTATCTGGATGAGAATAAGCAACTCATCTTGGCTATTTTAGAAAATCAGAACCTGGGAAAGCTGGCAGAATGTGCTCAGTATGTAACTTAATTAAACCTTTTTTTTTTGCAGGGTTGCTATTTGATATGATCATTCATTTAGCTAAATGATTAGGCTTTCTGTTTGGTGGTGTTGTGCGCATCAGGGGGCTGGCGCCACCCCAGCCGGTCCCACCTAGGGGCTAAGATCAGCCTCTATTATCCTTTCTTTATTTTCTCTCAATTAGGATAATCTTTCCTTTTATATAAGATCTTTAGTTTGTGGAGGTCCTTTAATTTAGGAGTCGAGTGGATATGATTAGATCCTTTAATATATGATCCATAGTTAGCTGTAGATGCTATAAATAAGTGTAATTAGAGATTGAAGAAATCAAACAATAGAACAGAAGAAATCTGTTCTGGGGCTTCCCCTGCGCCTTCAGCCCCTTTGAGCGTCATGAGCACCACGGCGCCAACTCTCTCGCCGTCGGATCAACGATTCTAACATCTGGTATTCAGAGATGCCAGGTCCTCCTCCCACCATCGCCCTGCTGCCGCTCTTCGCTTGGGCACCGGCCTCCCTCTCGTGGGCGACGACCCCCTCCCCAGCGCCAACCCCCGCCTGGGCGCCGTTCTCCACAGGAGCGCCGAACCCCTCATGGGCGCCGCTCCCCACCTCGACGCTGACCGCGCCCAGGGTCGCGGCGTATGACGTCGTGGCCAAGGGGCTCGCCGACTTGCATCGTACCATCGCCGACTTCTTTCGTCTCTCCATCTTGGTAAATCAGTGGATGACGCCACCATCATCCGCTGCCATCTCTCCACCGGTGCTTTCCTATGAGATGCAGGACTACGGCACGACGGAGATGCCGTCGCCGAGCGTGCCAAACCACCCCAACACCGTAGCAGGAAACGCCGCCACTGTCACCAAGGTTGCAGCAAGCCAACCCATCATTCCCATCAAGGCCCTAGAAGACGATGTGGCCACGGGCTCGGTCAGCCTACCGCTGGATGTGGCCATGAACTCGGTCAGCCTGCCGCTGGATGTGGCCATGAACTCGGTCAGCCTACCGCTAGACTTGGCCACAGGCTCGGTCAGTCTGCTGCTGGCCGACATCGTCCAGGCGCCACTCTGTCCCGACTGGATTAGGTGTATCCACAAGCTGCTGTCGGGCAACAAGCGCCAGCCCTACGACGTTTTCCGTCACGCCGGCCACCAGACCTCGGCGGAGGCCGCGGCGCTCACAGCCACCGCCGTCCCTTCTCTCGTCAGGATGCGCGGCACGCTTGTCATCCCCGACATCAAACCCGAGATCGTCAATGCCTTCCTCAACATCTCGGGTGTCGATGTTGTTACCGTCACGTGCCTCAACTTGCTGGACCTCGACCCTGGTGGCCACCTTGGGCGCCTTGGGGTTTGGGCTGAGGGCACCCTAAGGAATCTCGAGGAGGATCGGGGATCCACAGCGATAGCTACTGAAAAGGACGCCATCGAAGCGGGTGGTCATCTGTTCATACTACCATCCGCAGCATCAGATTGAGGACGATCTCCTATCTGAACTGCAGCTCGAGGATGAGCTGCTTGCCAAGAGAAGGAGAAATGTTATGTGCGCCAGGGGGCTGGTGCCACCCCAGCCGGTCCCACCTAGGGGTTAAGATCAGCCCCTATTATCTTTTCCTTATTTTCTCTCAAGTAGGATAATCTTTTTTTTTATATAGGATCTCTATTTTGTGGAGGTCTTTTAATTTAGGAGTCGAGTGGATAGGATCAGATCCTTTAATATAGGATCAATAGTTAGCCGTAGAGGCTATAAATAAGTGTAATTAGGGATTGAAGAAATCAAGCAATATAACAGAAGAAATCTGTTCTGGGGCTTGAATTTAGTGTCTTTTCTGTTGTTTCTTACCATAGTGTCAGTTAATTGTAAATATGCTATATATTTGTTGTCACTGACATGTCATATAGTTAGGCTAACCTGTATTATAGTTTTGTCGTGTCATGTAATAGTAGTAAATAAGCAACTGAATTGTCAGAACTGCACCAATGGTCCGTACCTTTTTTCTTGCCTTCATATATCTTATGTCAGGTACACAACCACTGTCCCTTCTATTGTCAGTGCTTATTAATGAAAGGAAAAGTCCAAATCACTCCCCTCCCTATGACCATTGTCCAAATAACCCCCTAACCTTTAATTTGGTCTATTTAACCCCACCAGTTTAGGAAACCAGACCACTATTCACCTTTAATCACCCTCCTAATCTTGTTTTGCTGACTAAGGGTAGTTTTTATGCCACGTTGACAGTTGACTTGGACAGAATTCTGAGTCAGTGAAATAGGAACTGAAAACAGGGGATCCTTAGGCGCTACACAGTCTGCCGGTGGCGGCGTAACAGAGTAACTCCTCGCTGCGGCCGTGCATGTCGCGTTTTCCACTGCAGTGCTACCACGTCCGGCGGCGGCCACAGGAACGCAACTACTGGATTTGATAGGGAGCGACTGGACGGACGGGTCAGCAGCACGGCCGTTCCTTCGCCAAGCGGGCCAGCACGCATGCCGGGCGTTCCTTCTCCGAGCGGCCAAGCAAGAGTGCCTGGTGTTCCTTCTCCGATCGGGAAAGCAGGCACCCCAGTCCACACCGGCGGACGAAGGCAGCAGCTCACGAGGATTGGCGACGCGAACACAATTTCTACAGCCACGAACAGAACTATCAATTGGGCCACGAATTCTTCAAAGCAGCACATCTGTTGACAGTCCCCTCGCCAATGAACTGCCCTGCCTGTCTTTGGTCTTGATTCAAATGAACCGAATCCCCAGCACACAGCAGCCACTGCTTTTGGCCGCCGCGACTGCAATCCAAAGATTCTCCGTCGGTGTCGCTCAAAGCTGCCGTCAACGCCACTGCTCAGCCTCAGTGCGCGAAGGGCACCACCGCTGCTGATATGGATTCCGCCTCAGAAGCATGGTTGCCGCGTCCAGCCCGCCGCCGTGTACGGCCAGCGAGTCTCCGCCTTCGTGTTCTCTGTTTTCTGCTGATGTGATATGCTGTTTTGTAATTTCAAAGGATTTTGTCCACGTCAGCTGCCAAAGTGGCATAAAAACCACTCTTAGTCAGCGAAACAGGAATAGGAGGTTGATTAAAGGTGCATAGTGACCTGGTTTTCTAAAATGGTGGGATTAAATAGACCAAATTAAAGGTTAAGGGGTTATTTGGACAATGGCCATAGGTGAGGGTAGTGATTTGGACTTTTTCCTTAATGAAAAGCAGAGTTCACTTAGTGCTCATGAGTCTATGTGATTGGTGAATTGTTACCAAAACACATCGGCCACTTATAAGATGTTGTAGATCTAGCTAGACAGCTGCTACAACTGTGAGGATGTCTTAATGTTCTCTTGCACTGCCATATTTGATTTGTGCTCTGGTGTCCCGGCAAATGATCTGGCAACCATTGGAAGAATCTTACAATATGATGCCATCCCTTAGGATTCTCACACTGCTGCTCCTAAATCTACCTTTTCTATTTGCCTGTTGAATATTCTCTTATTGTCTGTATTGAGGGATGAATTCATACTTGATGCTTCTGGCATTTAGACATGTCTGGAGTTGGTGCTTAAGGGTTCGATGGCTTGTTGAGCTGAGTCAGCTGGGCTAGAATGAATGCTATATAGTTCAAATTATTGGCAGTGAGCCAATTAAATTTGCTATGATATGATGCATGGCATCGCCTAGGTGTCCGCCTCATCGCCTTAGCAGTGCGAAGGAGCTAGGCTGCTGCACCTCATCTTGCCTTTAGAACACAGCTACCTGTCAACAAGGTTCTGCCTTTTTTGCATTGTACATAGACTCAAGCTTGTTGATTTTGTGGTAGAGGATCTACCGGGCTGGGACATGTTCCCGGCCACGGTTATAGCTGAAAGTAATCTTTCCCCCGTGAAAAGATCAACTTCTTTTCTGCTTACCCTCAATGGATCTCCTGCCTGCTTTATATAGACAGTAGGGCTAAACAAACCTTAAACCGACTAAAACAAACCCTAAACAACCTAATTTTTAACTAATAAACTCTAAACAATTTAATCTTTAAACTAACAAACCCTAACTAACTGGCTGCTGTTATTGGGCAGGGTGTTGTGGCATCCACAACACGCCACAACACTACTCCCCTCCCTCAAAGACAGCTCGTCCTCGAGCTGTGACACTAATTAAGCCTTTTACATCTCGGCTTAAGAACTTAATTCTAACCAATGACGACCGAAATCTTGAGAACCAGAGGAGGTTGCCTGCTGCCCAATGGAACCCATCCAGGCCTGGGCTATAACTGTACGAGAAGCGTGTTATCAGCCTTGGGGGTGACATGCGCATGAGGTCCAATCTGCCCATGCGCAGGTGCAGGTTGTAATTTCTGTAAGAGATGAGGTCGGCGCAGCTGCTCGCCTTACCGGTGCTGCTGCTGCCCGCAGTAGAGCTGTTGGTGATAGTCACGGTGTTGGTGATGGTGTCGATGATGTAGCTGCTGCCTCGGTACGCGCCCCTGATTCTGTTGGCTCGCGTCGTTTAGGCCTTGTCGACGGTTTTGTACTTGCGGGAGTCGGTGTCTAGGCGCTGAAATAGTTGTGTATACGTGCCTCTTTGCTTCCTTCGTTGCTGCAGCTGGAGGAAGATGTGGTGCAAATGGCAGTGACGTCTTGATGGGGACACCCAGGATCGAACCGCGCAGATTGGCCCTGATGGTTGGAGAGACGTTTGAACGGTGGTGGTGCTGATTATTGAAGGCGACACTATAGCCACGACGATTTCTGTCTTCGTGCGTGATGCCGGCACCTCCATGTCACCGGTGATGGCACTGCATGCGGCAGCACGATCTGGCCCTTCTCTATCGCTGTAATGCGATGTTCAGTGTAACTCGTCTTCTGACAGATATTCTCTATCATGGCGATGAGGAGATCGAGCTTTGAAGACATTGTGGTGGTGGTCACACCATCGACGGCGCCGACTATTAAGGCGATGCGCCGGTGCTGATCTCTGGATACCAATTGTTGTGGATGAGGATCCACCGTGCTGGGACACGTTCCCGGCCACAGGTACAACTGAAGATAATCTTCTGTGGAAAGATCAATTTCTTTTGCTTACCCTCAATGGATCTCCTGCCTGCCTTATATAGACAGCAAGGCTACACAAACCCTAAACTGACTAAAACAAACTCTAAACAACCTAATTTTTAACTAACAAACACTAAATAACCTAATCTTTAAACTAACAAACCCTAACGAACTGGTTGCTGCTATTGGGCAGGGTGTTGTGGTGTCCACAACACGCCACAACAGTTGATGCCATGATTTGAGCTTCATCGGATCATCATTTTTGCATGTAATTTCAAAGCTTGATCATCAATGATAGACCATAGGGTGGGTGAGGTGTATGTGCACATGCACTCACATTTGTCACTGGTTAGGGTTGTAGTTGCTTTGTTTCACATTTTTTACTAATGTAATAAAATATGTGACCAAAGTGGTCAGACCCTTTCCCAGACCCTGTGCAAGTGGGAGCTACATGCCCGGTATCTCCTTTTTTGGTTAATCTAATGGCACTAAATCATTTTTGCAATCAAAAGAAACAAAAATATTATATGTAAAATCATATTACAAGAATAATCATTAAGAACTGTACAAAATTTTTAAAAATAGACTTTAGGTTTGCTATTTATCACATCTAACATTGCTGTCTTCGTTGATAAAACATGAATCAGTTAGTTCTCACCTTTTATTAATATTCTGTTGTCAGAAACTCAGAATGATATTATTATATCACCTGACTGAATGATTCTATAGTTAGTTGTACTTCTTTTCTGAGCAAATCTAGTGTTCTTTACTTCATCCTGATGTAATAATATAATCGTTATATTCTAGAGACAATGACACATGTTCTCACTGTGGACTACTTTCATGGTATATGTATGGCTGAATTGATGTAACACAGTATAAACCATCAGCATGCAGTCCATAATACTTTCATGTTTGATAACTTCAATGCTTCATTCAATATGCAATATAACAAGGCATGTACAAGTACAACACTAAAAATGTCATACATATTTGGAAAGCCCAATGTACTGTTGAAATCAATTTCATACATATGTTTCCCAAGCCATTATAGACGCTTACATGTTTCTTATTAGTACTTGGAACAATAATGTTCAAATCATGTTTCACAAGTTGTCAATGATTATTTTGATTGGTTTATGCGATGTAACATCCATTACAGCATATGCAATCATGAAAGCAACGCAGCAATACACGTCACATGCTGAAACTATAATCTGAACTGTAGTCACCTATTTTTTGACTGTCGCAAGTTCCTTTTTTATTTAGACAAGTCGTACACTATGTATCTGGCCCAGTGGACCATATTCACTTCTTTCTCTGACTTCACATTGCAACCGTGGCCCGTACCAGGTTGCTATCTGTGTAGCTTCTCCAATGTTTTATGTTGCATCAGTGCTATTAGCATGCATGTATTTGGCAGCTTGGACATTATTATGAGCACAATATATCTAGTTAGTCGTTTTTTGCTTTCATTGCCAGCAGAACTAACTAGGTTCACTCTGTTATAGTTATGCCACTTGTGCTTGTTTTCTCATTAGTTGTGGTAAAATGTGATAATTATTTCTATTGTACTTTCCATTACATAGTGCTTATTATACACTATGAATTTGGTATATTAGTGCATTGAACAATTTTTCACTCATGGTGTTTTTTCTTATATGAATGCTGTGTCTTGAAACATCTGGGAGTAGGAAAAAAAGGATGCTCTTCAATTGTAAATTTGATCTTTTATAAAACTTCTCAGGTATCAAGCACAACTTCAGAAGAACCTCTTGTATCTGGCTGCAATTGCAGATGCTCAACCACAGACTGCTGTAAACCGTGCTCAGGTTAGCCATTTTCCAGACCTTGCTAAGTACATATCCTTTCCGCTGTGTACCCTAATGTTATTTCTGCAAACAGATGGCACCTCCTGGCGCATCCCCTGGGGCAGGAAATTACTTGTCACAGGTGCCTATGTTCCCCCCAAGGACACCTCTGACACCACAGCAGATGCAGGAGCAGCAACTCCAGCAGCAGCAGGCTCAGCTTCTAGGTTTCTCTGGTCAAATGGCTATGAGACCGGGCATGCTCAATGGCACGCCTCAGTCCCTGCAATTTCAACAAACTTATGCAGCTAACCCTCAGCCACCAGCGTCAGTAAGCAAGCAAGACGCCACTTCGGAACCTTCAGGCAGTGAGAGCCACAGGAGTAATGAAGGTGGAAGCGACTAGGCTGAGATGTCTGAAACCGTAGACGCTAGCCTTTTAGGTCGCAAACGGATGTGTACTACTGAACTACGAAGTCATTCCTGTGCCCTTCAATGATAAAGTGGCGGTGATCTTCATTTGGATGATGACTAGTTATTTTCGCATTTACCTACGTTTTCAGTGTGTAGAACAGATCTAGATTGTTGTAATATTTGTTTGCTAGTTTACTCAAACTGCGTTTATTTTTATGTGATACCCAGGAGCTAGATTCAGTGAGTATTATGGTAGGCTAAGTTTGATCTCTGAAAATGGTCCGAGTTCGCAAGTTACGGTGCCTGGCCTGAGCTTAAAGCTTTCATTGGAATTTATTTATTACGCATTCATCCTGTAGCATGTGAAATTTTATTTCCACACTCCAGTACTCCAATTGTCAAGTAAATATTGCACTACAGGCTTTTTTTTTTCCTTCACCTAGGAGATAGTACAGTCAAGTGCTTCATTCATAATATTGGAGAATGTTTAGTGTTTGGTTAAGCAATATGAATTCATCAGCATTTTTTTCTGTTTCCGTTTTTAAATGATTATAGGGTAGATGCTTGGACGGAGCCAAATCTGGGTATCCAATATTCCGATTTGGGGGATAGCTAAACATACGTACGTGATATAGTTACCTGTTGGAGTGTGTTTTTCTGCTCTAATACCTAAATTTGTATTTAGGTATTCCATTTAGCAATCTGTTGGAGTTGTTCTTATACATGTATTCTGTAGAAGAAAAGGTTGGCGCCGTGATGAACTGTGCATTAGAAGCTTCAGAGTCTTGACTCTCCGGAGTTCAGTATCATTGTGATAATTTCGAGCTGAAACACAAACACATACATGTGCAAGGCAAAAAAAATAAAATAAAATCAGCCAATAAATAGTAAAGGCCTTTTTGGAACACGGAATTCCTGTTTTTTATATTTTTTTTATGAATTGAACTGATTTTTGTGAAATTTTTTGTATGATTTCTGTGAAGTTCAAATGTTCCAAAAGGGCCCTAACAGGTTAGGAGTCTGAAATTTTGTTGAAGCTATTTTTATTTTCATTGCTATATTTTTATTTTCATTGCTATAACACAAGTTCATTGCATCTTAAATTTACGTGATAGTAAATGACAATATGCAGTAATTAATTATTTTTTAAAACATATTTCATTTACTTTTTTAAGTGTTTTATGGTCTCGAGGAGCATGCAGGGAGCTTTGGAGCACTTGTATGTTCTTTCTATCATTTATCAGGAGCAGCATGATACATGTAACTCATGTTTGTGCAGTATCCATTTTCTCTGTATTACTGCAGAGAGATACGGTTCATGTGAATGCATGCTAAGTTGTCTAGGAACTTATCCGTTCATTTTTGATCCAATGGTTGGGGGAGGTATCTAAATTACAGCTAGTAACTCCTCTACATTTTTGCCTCCACGGGAGAGGATTTTACATATTTTTTTTTCTACATTGCTGCAAAAGGCTGTTTTTTAAGTCAAACCGTAAACTCATGATCACAAAGGCAACAAGGTTTATCGCTGCACCAGACTCCCCTTCCTTTCTCACATTATTCAATTTGTCATTTGAATTGGACTATAGGAACTAAAATGTTTTATACTTGTGAAGTTCATCAAATTGAACAACGCAGTATAAACAAAGAAAAAGAACTTCTGGAATGCTATTTCCGGTAAACCATACTCGTCCATTCACGTCACCAAAATGAGCCCCGGACTGAGTCGCCACGTGGCAAAACGATGGCTTTCGCCTTCCCCACACTCGGCGCATTCGCCCGCCAAACTCTCGCGCTCCAGCGATCGGCTTTCTGACCAGGTCCCATCCTTGGGCTGCCATGGCTCGAACGCCGGGAGACGACGACGACGAGGAAGGCCCCCCGCCGGCCTACGTCTTGCAGCGCGGTCCCCGTCGCGACCCGCGTCACAAGGACCTTGGCATCTCCTGCATGCTCAATACCGAGGTGTCCGCGCTGATCGCTGTCATCCGGCGCCGGCCGGACCCCTACGCGTACCTCCCACCGTCGGTCGCCGCCGCCGAGGAGGCCACCTACGCGAGCCTCATTCAGTCGCTGAAAAGCCTCCGCGCGCAGCTGTTCCAGCCGCGGCACGGGGCGTGGCGCTGCTCCGACCCGTCCACGTACCTCGGGCCGTTCCTGGACGTCGTGCAGCGCGAGGAGGTGACGCCGGCGGCGATCGGCGTGGCGCTGTCGTCGGTGCTCAAGATCCTCCGCATCGACGTATTCGACGAGTGCTCTCCGGGAGCACGCGACGCCGTGCACGCCGTCCTGAATGCGCTCACCAACTGCCGCGTCGAGCGTATCGGCGACGCCGGGTCGGAGGAGGCGGTGCTGCTCCGCGTGCTCCAGGTGCTCGCCGCGCTCCTCCGCACCCGGGCGGCCCCGCTGCTGTCGGACAGCGCCGTGTGCACGGCCGTCAACACGTGCTTCCAGATCGTGCAGCACGCGGCCAGCAACCGCGGCAGCGAACTCCTCCAGCGCACGGCGCGCCACTGCATGCACGAGCTCCTGCAGGCCGTCTTCGCCCGCCTGCCGGAAATCCGTGACGACGCGGCTGGCGACGGTGGTGACTCGTCCGCTGGAGCCGCCGGGTTCGGCGCGCAGTGCATGGTCGACGTGTTCAATTTCTTCTGCTCCCTGCTGCTGAACGCGCCCGACATGGTCATGACCCCCGACGGCCAGGGTGGCGCCTTCACTTCCGAGGAGGACGTGATGCTCTTCTCCCTCGTGCTCGTCAACTCGGCCGTCGAGCTCGGCGGCGAGGCCATCGGCAAGCACCCCAAGCTCCTGCGCCTCATCCAGGACGACCTCTTCTACCACCTCATCCACTACGCCACCGAGTGCAGCCCGCTGGTGCTCTCCATGATCTGCAGCACGGCGCTCAACCTGTATCACTTCCTGCGCCGCTTCCTCAAGCTGCAGCTGGAGGCCTTCTTCGTGTTCGTGCTGTTGCGCGTCGGCGCCGGCACCGGCGGGCCGCAGCTGCAGGAAGTGGCCATCGAGGGCCTTATCAGCTTCTGCCGGCAGCCGACGTTCGTGGTGGAGATGTACGTGAACTACGACTGCGACCCGCTGCTGCGCAACGTGTACGAGGAGGTGGGCAAGCTTCTGTGCAAGGTGGCGTTCCCGACGCCGGCGTCGGGCCCGATGACGACGGTGCAGCTGCAGGCGTTCGAGGGCCTCGTTAACATGATCACCACCATCGCAGACAACGTCGAGATCGATAAGGCCCCCGCCACCTACGCCGTCGACGTGTCCGAGTACCGCCTCTTCTGGACAGAACGCTGGGACACTGTCGCCGGCGAGGACAATGGCGGCGCCGGCTGTCACCAGGAAACGTCGTGGGTCGATTTCGTCCGCAAGCGCAAGCTGCGGAAGAGGA
>BCLG01002481.1:13908-71805 GCA_001602295.1 Zoysia matrella | reverse complement strand
CTCGTGGCCCGCCGACCCGCGGGCCGTGCCGTGCCGGCCGACGGCGCGCGGACGTGCCGTGCCAATCCCATTCCTATCTGACGCCACGCTTTTTGCCTGGCTGGCGCACGTCGCTTCGCTCTATCCGTGTAACATCCTCGCGGACGGAGAGGGGCGCGCGAGGTAAACGACGCCGCGGTGGGCAGACCCGGCCGGCGAGCGGAATCTTGCACGGAAAGTGAGACTGAGACTTCACATCGCGAAATAACAAGAAAAAATAATTCTCAAAACAGAAACAACATATTTGAGTCTCCAAAGTCAACACTGTTGTCGATGAATTGTGTGGAATCTGTGGATACAAAAACGCAATGCAACACACAGCATGTACAATATCGTGTCCCAGAACAAAAGTCCAGCTTTTTTTTTTTTTTTTTTGGAGGGACAAGTTCAGCTTGACCACCGCGACATGCCACCTCGCCGCACCGGTTGCCAAACGATGCAAGATCGTCGATGGAAACACGGGTACGGCAACGACAACAACCCCGTTCCGGGTGCCCCAATTTTCTGGGATTCTTCTGGTCAGAGCAACGTCTGCTTCATCTGGCACTATGCCGTCCCATGCAAACATACCGACAATAGGAAGCGGCCGGTGAAGGGTTCGCTCGACGTACGGGTTTCTCCATTGCCACAAGGGTCGCTCTCATCTGCCGGGTCTCGTCAGTTGGAAAGGAAGATTCGGATAGGAGCTCCAGGGGAGCCCGAAATTCAGAGTTTCAGATTGCCATGCTGCTTATCCAGTTCTATGCAATTTCGACTTCCTCGGTGAAATGCTACAATTTTCTCAACCTCGTAATCCTAGATGTTACAAATATGCTTATGAATCCCAAATGATTTAAAGCAGCCGTCTGAAAGCAAGGACGAGCTTTACGTGAACGCGGGGCAAAATTTGCGTTGCTCTGTTCTTCAATGCCACCGTAAGGTGCGAACAGAGCAAACATATATTCTTTTTGGTGAAAATGCAGAGGAATGGATTCTACTACTCGAGGCATATTGCTGAAACCGCATGTTTGATCGCGGTGACTTCAGCACAAACGTCCACCATTGTCGGTCGATCTTTTGGTGCTTCCATAGAGCATGAGAGGCCAAGCTTTATGAGCTGCTTGATGCAGCTTAGCAATTCAACCTTTAGCTGGCTTTCATGGTCCAGATTGTTTTCCAATGCTCCATCTCCGAAACTCTGAATGATGTTAGGATCAAGTATGTCGCTAATCTTTTGGGGAAACGCGTTTTCCACAAATTTGTGAAGACTCAGGCCGTTACTAAACAACTCATCTGTTGGCTGCTTCCCTGTGAGCATTTCTAGGATCAGTATCCCGTAGCTATAGACATCGCCCTCTGTTGAGATCTTGCTCCCAAAGCCATACTCTGCATTGTTTGAAGATTCAATTGTGTCAAAACATTATTATTTGGAAGAAAGAGTAGGAACACAATGTATAAACGCGATAAATATTTACCTGGTGCAATGTATCCAATCGAACCTCTTGGTCCTAGGCTTGTTGTGGAAGTAGAACTGTTTAAAGAACTGTGAATGAACTTAGCCAACCCAAAGTCGCCGAGTCGTGCGCCCATGCCGTCATCCAGAAGGACATTGCTAGGCTTCAAATCACAATGGACTATAGGAGGCACGCAATGGTTATGTAAATAATCCAATGCAGAAGCTATGTCCACTGCGATTGTTACTCTGGAACCCAAACTCAATGGGTTTTCCGTTTTCGAGTAAAGCCAGCTCTCTAGGGTGCCATTAGCCATATACTCAATAATAAGGGCTTTGAAATCATCCCCTTTATGGTCCCAGGTTGAGCATGCTGAAATCACCCTTACAATATTACGATGGCGAATGTTTCGAAAGGCGTTGCACTCTGCAATGAAGCTTTTTGGTGCTCCAAGTGTATTAAGCTTGAAAACTTTGATAGCAATTCCTTGTGCTTCAGACTCGAGCACACCTTTATATACTGAACCATATGTCCCTGAACCAAGCAAATTTTGTGAGGAGAAACCGTTTGTAGCTCTGACTAAATCATCATATGAGAAGATCTTCAACTCATTGAATGCTGGGTCTCCTGGATGTTTGGATTTCTTCTTACTCCTCTTCAAAAGAATACAAGTTACACATGCCAACAAGACCAAAGCAAGAGCCGCACTGATCCCCACTACTTTTGCAGTGTTGGAAGAGCGCCAGTGTTTGGATGATCCATGGCAAAGTGGCAGTCCTAGCATTGGGACGCTAGAACATAACTTAGAATTCCCCTGAACAAAAATTTCACTCGAATTTTGAAATATGCCCCCTGCTGGTATTTGACCATCAAGGTCGTTGAAGGACAAATTGAGAAGCTTCAACGAATTGAAGGACTCAAAAAACTCTGGAATCTCACCAGTCAAGTTGTTTCTAGAGAGATCAATCTGAGCAATACCTCTCAAATTGATGAAAGAACCCGGAAGCCGGCCAGCAAGAAAGTTACCTTCCATGCGCAGGGTCTCTAAGAGGACACATGAGCCTAGTGTAGTTGGAATTTGTCCAGAAAGGTGATTGTCAGAAAACTTCATATGACCTATATTGATCAAGCCACCAATCTCCTGTGGAATTTGTCCAGAAAGCTTGTTGTGGGACAAATCCAAACCTTCTGATAGCGCGTAAAGAGAGAAAAGCTCTTTTGGTATGCTCCCGTTCAATGAATTATAGGAAATATTGAGGTTGCTTAAAGTTTTGCAATCACCTAGAGACCTAGGAATGGATCCACTCAGATTATTCTCTTGCAGAAAGAGCTTATTCAGTTGACGGAGTTGACCAATAGAAACTGGAATTTGTCCAGAAAGTCTGTTCTGAGACATGCTTAAGAAAGTTAAGTTTGCAATATTTCCAATCGAACCAGGGAGATTTCCGACAAAATAATTCTGCTCCATCCTCAAAAACATGAGGTTTGTGAGGTTCCCTACCTCCCAAGGTATGGAACCTGATATCTTATTTTCGTGCAGAGTAAGCACCTGGAGCTTCTTTGCAAGACTACCAACTGAACTCGGCAAATTTCCTTGTATCATGTTTGTACCCAGAGACAATATCACCAGTTCTGTGCAGTTCGCCAACGAGGAAAGGAAACTCCAGTCTCCAGCTTCGAGCTGATTGGCAGCCAAAATCAGTTGGTTTAACTTGGAAAGGGACCCAAAAGAAGGAATGACACCACTGAATGCACTCTGAGCTAGATTAACCGACTCAAGATTGGTCGCGTTGGCCAGAGATGCAGGGATCTGGCCTTGAAAGAAATTTCCCTGAAAAACCAATGATCTGATGCTTCTCAGGGTGTTCCCGATGTCAGAAGGAATGCTCCCTGTCAACTTGTTGACGGATAAACGAAGGTCTACGAGTGAGGACATGTTGTACAGAGATGGGGGAACAGTCCCTGACAAATTGTTGTAAGACAGATCTAGTTCTTGCAGATTCGGTAGTCTAGAGATGGTCGCAGGGATGCCACCTTCAAAGTAGTTACCTGCAAGCAGCAGCCGGCGAAGGGAGGAAAAGTTCCCCAGAGACGAAGGTATGGCGCCTGTAAGCGAATTCACCGACAGCGCAAGCGACTGCAACGGCGAGTCGACGCCGGGCGAAACCGACGGAACGGACCCGACGAAGTAGTTCCATCCGATCGCCAACCTTTCCAGCGACGAGCTGTTGAACAGGCCGGGAGGGATCGGTCCACCGAGGTTGTTCTTCGTCAGGTCCAACACTCTAAGCGACGAGCTGCGAACAAGTGCTAAAGGAACCGACCCGGCGAGGCTGTTCGAGCTGAGGTTGAGGTAGCTCAGCCTCCTCAGCCGCCCAACCTCCGGCGGGATCGCGCCCGTCAGCTGGTTGTCCGGGAAGTGGATCCGCGTGACCAGAGTGAGGTTGCCGATGCAGGGCGGTATCTGCCCTTCGAGGCCCCCCGACTCGATGTCCAGAGCGACGACGCGCGACGCAAGGCAAGTGACCCCGGGCCAGCTGCAGAAACGGAGGGAGCCGTTCAAGTTCCAGGCGTCGAGCTGGCGGGAGGAAGTGCTGGAGAGGTGCAGCTTCAGGCAACTCAGGGCTTGCAAGTCGGTGTTGGAAGAAGATGGAGAAGCGGAGGTGGCGAGGGTCCAAAGCGAGGTGAAGGCGACAATGGCAATGGCGGGCAGGAGCTTTGAGGAGGTGCCTACAATCCGAGCTCCGACAGGAAAGGCGTGTCTCCTCGGCGTCGCACACATGCTGCTTAGTTGGCGTGGGTTCTTGTACTGTACTAGAGACGTGCCGGATTTATAGATGGAAAAGCTCTGCAAATGCAGCTTGCTCGACTGCTTGTTGCATTTTGACACACCTCCATGATGCTAAAGAAGTACCAATGGCAAGTGAGTGCTGGTCAGTGTGCAGCAGCAGTAGTAGTAGTATAGTACTACCTAGTGTCATGAGAGCAATTCCACGTTGAGATAATTCGCTCTGCAAGTTGAGATAACTTATTCGCCCGTTAGGCCTCCTGTTCCTTCTTCCACATTAATTTCCATGTGACCGGTTTTAAAGTTCCAGTCAACAAAGATGTGCCTGTCGATCGGTCTCCATTCTACCTGATCATACCCTTTCCCACAGCAGCCATCTACTTGCTCAATTAAACTATTGTGCTTTTAATATTCTGTCAACGGTAACCATCGCCTACATGCAATATTCTGTTCGCGACCACGCTGACCCGATCCATCGCATGCGCGCTCAGCTGAATGACGCCAAAGATCCACGACTTGACCGGCTCGTTGATAATCATTGAGCGTCAATGGAAGTTCGCCCACAGAATCGAGCAATGCACATGTGTTCTCATTATCTTTACAAAATAAAGTGACAGAGATAGAGAGTCCAGGAAATTTCATGGAAATTATTACTACTGTAAGGTAGCGACGGCAGCTGTCATCGTCTTTACAAAAAATAAAGTGACGGAAGGCCAGGTTCCTTGCTTCTTCTTCGAGTCAAAACCGTAAGAGTTTCAGTCAAGGATAGCTGCTCTATAAGTGCTGAAACCAGCATTGCAGCGAGCATCACCCATTTCACACACACAGCTACTTGCTCATCATAACTAAACTAAACGATGGCGAGGAACTACTCCATCTCGGTTCAGCTGCTCGTGACGCTCCTCCTCGTCCTGATGTTCTTCGTCTGCAGCGTCCTCGGCGTACCGGGCGGACCGTCCACCTGCAATAGTAAGCTGCCGCTGCTTTGCCGATCCTGAACAAACCCAAGACTCAACCCGCCCAACCCCCCCCCCCCCCCTCTCAACCCCAAATTTCCAGGTCATTTTATGTTGAAATGTCCAGAGTTAATTAATTAGCTAAACTTGCTCTTCTTCATTCGTGTGTCTGTGGCAGCCCCGAAGCAGCAGAACTGCCCGCCTATCATCCACAACCGCTGAGACGCTCGTGACCACCGCCGCTCCGTGGGTGAGGGAAGCTGATCGATGGAGTTGGAGCATCGTCCCGTGACGCGTATAATAAATAACTGTGTTGTTGAGGTGTGCAAACTGGTGTTTTCACGAGGATCATCGATGTTGGTGTATCGTGGTCTGGAGCTTTATTATGTTACGATGAATAAAAATGGAGTTTTGTTTTAGTGTTTGATTAATCAGTCCGGTGGATCTGATCAAATGAACAATAAACCTCATAAAAATAATACAACTGTGGTAAGCGACGTGCGCTTGTCCTTGTTAATTCTCCAGTGATGCTAGTCGTTCCCTTGTCAACGGAACTGAAGTCTGAAGCCGTTCCTCTGCCGAGCGGCGAAGATTCTCGTTCCCAAGGAACCCCGGCGGTTCAACTTAAGTAGAGGTGCCCGTTGGGGTCGCAAGGGTGGGAGGAGCAGACCTGAGACCTAATTCACGGGGAGCTATGGTGGCTGCTCATTTCACACGAGGGATCCGATGCCTCCGGCGTGTAAAACTAGGACGCGTTGGCCAGCTAGCTTCTCATCTGACGAGTGTCGTTGTCAGAAGAAGCAGAACCATCGACGACGCGGGTTCAAAGAAAGGAGATGACGATCTCCCACAGGAGACACATGCTCCTGCTGGTCTCTCGCACACATGCCGCTGAGTTTATGGGATGCAATTCTTCTTGTTCCTTGCAGTACGCTGCGTGGTTTCTTCTTCTTCTTCTTCTTTTTCAAACACAGTACAGATGTAATCATGCACATACACGCACGAGTTCACCCATATAAACAGACGTCCCTTTCTGAACTCGGAAGCCGCCCCATCTCCCGCCGAACAAAGCTAGAGAGAACCCAGGGGAACACGTGGGAAGCCAGGTTCCGAGCTGCTTCTTCTTCCAGATGCAGGCTTCCAATTCCACCTAACCTGAGCACCGACCGTCACAGAGTTTCAGTAGTCAGTCAGATAGATTGATCGGTTCGGTCGGTACAGTCCCACCCACCGCGTGCGCAGAGGCTGCCAGTACTACTCTTTATAAATACGGACTGGTCGAGCAGGCATTGTTCGCAACAAACAAGTGATCCACAGGCTAAAACACAGCTATTACCGTGGCTCGATCGTCGTTCAGGACGATGGCGAAGAACTACTCGGCCTCGGTTCAGCTGCTCGTGGTGGTCCTCGTCTTGCTGACTGTTTTCGCGTGCAGCGTCCTCGGAGGACGGGATGGGCCGTCCACCTGCGTCAACAACCGTAAGCTAGCTACATACGTACACATACCAGCTGCTCTTTGCTGAATTATGAACACAAGATTTTCTTCCTAATTTCTAGTTACTACAGTAGTATTTTGTGGCTGATTAAATGTGGTCTGATCTTCTCCGTGATGTTTCTGTGGCAGCTGCGGTCCAGCGGAACTGCCCGCCGATCATCCACCGCTGAAGCTCGCTCGTGACTGCTACGTACGCCATGGGTGATGATGATGCAAAGAAGTGCAGTGAATCTGGAGGACCGTCCTGTTCCCTGTGTGCTGATACTACCTATAAATAAATTTGTTGTCGAGCTGTGCTGCTGTTTTCATGCTTATTGGTGTTGATGTCGTTGTGCTTATACCGCGAGATGCTTTGCTGTGTGCTGTACTATGAAACAGAATAAAACTGTGGTGAGCAACGTGCGGCCGCTGTTAAGATTAGCAGCATTCTACCTGCCCCGTCATTCTCCAGTGATGCATCAAGTCCTCATGCCAAACAACCCCCGCAGGCTCATCTTACCAGACCACCAGTGATGAGCGAGGCCATCGTTCCCGTCTGACTTGCCGGATGCCGGACTCGCTTGCAACCACGGCAGCTCAGTCGTCACGGATCGGCGTCGCGCTCGTGGCCGCGCACGTCGCTCCGCCCTATCGCCGCCCACACGTGCTTAGGTGCTTTCCTGGTGCTTTGGGTCAGAGGAAGTTTGCTTCGTCTGGCATACAGACAAGAGCAAGCAACCGCTACAAGGACGCGCGTTCCATAGCCGTAAATCCTCGACAGGAGTTGAAAACACTTGGATTTGGATAGGATTCGATGCGTGTGAAAATAAAAGGCAATAATATCATAATCTGATGCAAACCTTGGATGTTATTGAGATCAACATAGATGTAAACTTTGGTAGCGTTCGGTAATTGAGAAATAAGAATTGTATTTAGGATTAAAAAATAAATGAAATATTGAGATTGAATAAGGTAAAAAAATAAAGAGTCCGAATCTTCTCCTCATTTCCTTTCCCAAACCCAGGTATTGCCAAACGACACCTTTGGGTTATGAAAAGTTGAAAACCAAAAGGCATTGCAAGATGGGTCCGCACAAATGCAAGGCTTAGCTCAATGGACACACACAGCTACAGGCTTACTTTCATGAACTAACATAGTTACGAGTAACCCAACGCAGACACCAAAAGTTGTTGTAAACATTTCACTGGCTGATGAGTAACCTGATTACATAAGCTGAGATACTTCCTGCTATATTCGAAGTGAATCCAGCACCAGCAACCACATTTTCTTCGAACTATTAAGGCCGTCACCCACAAACAATCAGGAGAGAAGCAGACAGACACCATGGCGTATCTAGGACGAAACAGCAACTTACTGGATTTCCCCTACCACAGTACCTACATAGACACATTTGATACACCCGCAGGACTCTATAAAGAACCAGACCTGAATCACCTGATTACAACCACCTCCGAGGGTAGCAGAGGAAGAGGACCAGCGCAACGAGATGCTACCTCACTTGATGTACTGAGACATCCATTTGAAGCCTTCACCGTATCCCATCTTGCGGACCACACTGCACATGAAGATCTCCAGGGGGCGCACATTGGAATTGTCCAGGTTCACATTGCCTTTTCCTGTGGTGAAGTTGCTCAGCCCAAGGTAGTACCGGAGCTCCTCCTCTGAGGCTGCGTACGGGATGTCAATCTTGTTGCCCAGTATGAGGAAAGGAACTTTTGCGAGCGACTCATCTGCAAGGAGGGCATCAAGTTCCTTCTTTGATTCTGCAAACCGTTCCTTGTCAACAGCATCCACCAAGTAAACAACAGCATCAACCTATCAGGCAGAGAGACGGCCAACCAAAACATATAGAAATTAGATACTCACCAAATTCAACCAAAATACATCAATCCTCAATAGACAAAAGAAGCAACAGAAGAGAGCTCGCAACTTTGCTGTGCTTCTGCTATGTGTTAAAGCTACAACTAAATCGATAAATCTAATAAGACAAATAGGAGAAACAATAATTGGCTTATGCCTGAGAGGTCAGCCAAACTATCTATTATGCTACGAAATTTCATGACATAATGAAAATGGAGGCACCAAATCGACCAACAGTTGTAGTCAAGCGTTAGTACTTTAGGTGGTAATCTGGTCACGTGGGAAGCATGATTACAGTGTAAAAACTATTTGAGATACCAAAAAAGCCAAATAGACAACTAAGGACTATAATTTGCAGCAAATTAGAGACGCAACATTGCACAATGTACAGCTTTCATGATCATATCATGATTCCCAGACTGTCAAGCATCCTAGACAAGTTGTGGTTTTTGATGCAAAATATACAAGTGAATTCAGCAGGATTCAAACAAGAACTTTACAAAGAACAAGATCATAGATTCTTTAAACCCTCTGATTCTATTAACGAAAATTGATTACATACTAGTGTGCCAGGAGAACTTTGCACGTGCAACATTCAAGCTTCCCTTATTGACAATTTACCACAAAAACCATGATCACCTCTCCGTCTTTATCTTTGGTCAGTATAGACCTAAATACGAATCACTCCATCTTTGGCAAAAATAAAGCTGTGCAGTGGAGAATGACCAGCCAAAATGGAGGAACTCATTGGAGTCCTTATGCTTCCCATAAAAATGAAGGGCCATTCATTTTCAAAATAGCAAGCAGGCAAACCTCACAACTTAAGGGTAAGATTTGGTGAAGTGGGAATCATGAATTGTACATTTCGAAAACTCCCCAAACACGGTAATATTTCAATAACTTCCTACATTTTTATTTGATTCAAATAAGCAATGAAACAAGAATCTCATGCATGTGTAGTCCCTCAAAATTTATATCGGTCTACAATCCACCAACGCCAATCTGAATGCTGAGACAAATAATAGGATAGCAACATCATAACTAAGAGCAAGCTGTTAGATGCTAGTGGAACCTTTTTTTTTTTCTTACCGTCCTACAGAAAGATGAGCCCCGGTGCTCGACCTATCCGGATTTGGTATGGTTCAATGGTTGAGCCCAGATATGCTTACATCTAACAAATTTCGAAAATTGCACTGGCATGCATCAAATTAATCTAACAGAAAAAGGGGGGTGGGAGGAAGGGGGAGAAGGAAGGAGAGGCAACCTTGGCGTAGTAGTCCTTCCAGACGCGACGGGCAATCTGGTGGCCGCCGAGGTCGAAGGCCTTGAACTTGATTTTGCCGATGCTCAGCTCCTCCGACGTCGGGTACTGCGTCGGCTGGTGCTGCACGAGCCGCTGCGATCCGATCCCGTCCACGTACATAGCAAAACGACCACAAAATCAGACCGGGTCGGGAACCTCCAGCAGCAAGGGATCAGCGAGGAAGACGATAAGAAAATGGAATTCGGGGGAGCAAACGCCAGAGACACGAACCTCGTCCTTGAGCATGTGAAGGAGGGTGGTCTTGCCGGCGTTGTCGAGGCCGAGGAAGAGGATCTTGGCCTCCTTCTGCCACAGCCCCAGCGAGGCCAGCACCCCGTAGAACCAGTCCACCAGGAACATCTCTACCTGCCTCTGCTTGCTCCGGTGCTCTGCTCCCTTCCTCTCGGTCCTTCTCGCCGCGCAAGATCGGCCGACGCCGCCTCCCTCTTGCTGCTCTTTTCTCTCTCTCTCTCTCTCTCTCTCCGTGTTCCGACGAGGGAGAATTTTCGTTGCCCTTTTCTTCTCCGTGTGGCTGGCCTCTGTTCTAGATTCTTCGGTGGCACCACTTGTTTCTAGAAGAACCTCCTCCTGCTTGCACCGTCAGATTGGAAGCGGTACCTTTCCCTGCATATTAAGGAAAATTATCCCTGTCACTGAATATACTACTCCTAATCTTATTTAGAAAATGGCCAAATGTTAATTTGGACCGCAGCCGAGAAATGGGCCCCGAAAGGCAGAAGCCTATCCACAACCGGATACCCACGCTGGGCCGTCGGTCCTCCGCCAACACAGTAGCGGGCCTCAAATCCAAAGGCAGCCCAATTACGCACCGCGCTCGCTACGGTGGTTTAGTCCCACCTCGCGGAGCGTAGCTCTGAGATGAGCCCGACGGTCAATAAGAAGAGGTGGGGGTGCGCCGTTGCAAATCATACCTTTCTCGGCCTTTTGGCTAAGATCAAGTGTAGTATCTGTTCTTATCAGTTTAATATCTGATATGTGGGCCATGTGCCTACTTCGATATTAAATTTATTTTTTGTGGGAGAGGGTCCACTACAGTGGCTTGCCACTGGGGCCCTCACGCGTCGCCCAGCCGTTGCACTACTGGCAGGGCCTGGCGCACCCCAGCCAAAACAATGTTTAAACTTTGCAAATTTCCAACGATATTTTGCTTAAGCTCTGAGGCAGGTTAAAGTATTTGAATTCTTTTCTGATTCGCAGCTTGTTAAGAGATTTATGCGCCTCTAAATTTCTTCATCAGCCTGATGATGAAGCACACAATATGCATTCGTCTAAAAGCACTTATGGATTCGTCTAAAAACACACAATGCATTCATTACCATGTGCGCATCGGACAGGAAACATTATTAAAACAACAACGAGGCTAATCCAAAACTATGGTTTGCTTTACATACCATGAGGAAAGATAGATACAGCATCCAGTTAAAACCTGAGGAAATCTAAGGCGACCCAATTATGGGAGATCTCCAATTATGGACACCACAATCCCTATCGACATATCATCTTTCACGAGCAATAACCAACCACTAAGGTAACATCTGACAAGTTACAGCACCTGAGTACAACACCTTTTTACGTTCTGCTTAAAAAAAATGCAAAGTAATAATAATAATAATAACCTAGAGCCATCTGACATACAAACAAGTCAATGTTAAAAATTAGAAGATTCACAGTTTTTCAATACATCTATCTTTGAACTTGATCTGGTGCTGCGTTGCTGGTGGCCGATGATGCAGGCGTCTTGCCATTGGGTACACCGTAGTCTGCGGGAGCAGGTGTTCCCCACTTCCCTTCAGACTCCAACGGCTCCAACACTTTAGTAGATCCATCTGACAGCCCGACCGCGAACTGATTTGGCTCGTGAGGATGCACGGCGACAACAAGGGGGTGAATAGGTGGATTGCTGGATCCAGGAAACAAAACAATTCTTAGGTGACAGGCTATGCAACAGGAACACAAGGCACACTATGAAAAAATTGAATTAGCTCACTCAGCTGAACCCACAAAAAAAAAAAAGATAACAAAAATGGCTGAACATTTAACATGATATCACTTTTCTTTGAACCAAGAATTATGCACGCATTTGATAATATAGGTAATTACTTAGCTAACTGTATGTAGTTTAATTACTTTATATTAAATATGCATTCACTGTACAAACATGGTACCTGTTCATGGCTGTCGATGACATGTACACTGATGGTGCAATTCGGCATCTTAATCTCAAATTCTCAGCGTCAAAAACAGCTATGTTGCCATCAGTGAAGGCAGCAAAAACCAGTTGGCTGTTGCAAGAGTATGATGCATGCGATATGGGAGCTGACAAAGTGTCCTGTGGTATCCACTGAAGCACGAGAAAGAGATTAAAAGATATATTTAAGAGGAAAGAACAAATTAGTTGCGACCAAATGAATCATATATATTACCTGATTGATCCTCTCCATTTTAGACGCATCATATATAGCTAATTGAGTTTCATGGACCACTAACAAGCGATTTTGGTCAGAACTAAACTGGACCCTTGTATCCCCTGTAGGAGTCTTTCCAGCTGGCATTTGCAAAGAGATTGTTTTCTTCTTTTCCCAAGTATCAGTGGTCCACACACACAGCTGAAAAGAAAAATGTGAATGAACTGGTTAACTGGTTATCAACTGCTTAGTGGTCCATTCGTGCAAACAAATCAGAGGCAGAAGAAAAGAAAGGAGGACACAAAGGTGTTGAATATAGTAACCTGTGCATCAGCGCCTGAAGAAACGAGAACATGAAGGTTGTTGGAAAAGGCCAACCCAGTTATCCTCTTTTGGTGTCCTTTGAGTATAGTTTTTACCTGAAAAAGAAAAAATGGGTCAGCATGGCCGAATGGATGATTCAATATCAATAAATTATAATCTATGGAAATTAGTCATTTAGTACCTCATCTACCCTAACGTTGTATATGTGGATAGTTGAATCTTCCATTCCTATTGCTATTATGTTATTGTCTTGAGGGTGAAATGCCAAAAATGTTGATGCTGGTGGTGGTGGCATGAATGTTGTCATCACCTGCATGAACAATGCATGATCAGATCTTTCTGAAGTCTGAAAAATTCATCCGAATAACAAAGTAAGACTTTACCTTAAATGTCATCATGTTAAACAAAGAAACCTTTCCGCCACAAGCAGACATCACATATGAATCATTCTTGGAAAGTGCAATACATGGGACTGCGTCCTCTGGATTATCTGCTGTATCATTTGTCATAACAAGACCACTGTTTGGCTGCCAATGGAGTGGAACTATACTAGCTGTGGCCTGCTTAGTAGGATGGACAAAATTATACCATATTTTATTAGCCTTATTAAAGAATCAACAAAAAAGCGATGTGTACCTTTCCACTTGGATTTTGCTCATTTCGACTCCATTTCCACAACCTTTGAATGGCATTGGACCCTAATGCTAGCAATCCACCACCAGAATTTGTGTACAAAAGTCGAACAACCTGCATACAAATTTTGTAAGCACAGATTCACTGGCTAGAAATGTAAATCATACACCAAAACACAAAACCTTGCTACGTTGATCTGGAGTTTCTGGCATTGTAGCTATACGGCATTGCTGGGCATTCACAACCTCCGTCAGTTCCCAAGGTTTGGCTTTATCAGGCTTTTCTTCAGAGATTCGTGGCTTTATATCTATGCTCCTTGATGACGTATCACCACCATTCTAGATTAATTAATGACCAAGTGAGATGGTGTTTCATTTGTTAACAAAAAATAAGCATGAAAGCATTGAATTATATTTTTCTCTGAATCACTATACCAGTATAGAAGATGGCTTTGCAGGAGAATTCCTGTCTAAGTGCTCCATTCGACCTATGTTAGGAGGAATGCCAGCAACAACAGGAGCCCCAGAGACCTGTAAATTTAATAATAAGGGCAGGATTTTTCAACAAGAAAAAAAAATCTACCCAGCATACAATGAACGCAGCGCACAGGTCATGCACAAACCTTCATAGAAGAAGCTTCATATTGTGGTCTAAATGCTTCAAAAGAACGGCTTCCAAAACTACGTAAAATTCTTAGTCCATCAGCATTTGCAAGTATCTTAAAACCACTATCCGCTGTAGTAACAGCAAGGAGATTGCCCTCTTTATTGAACTTTAAGCGAGGAAGAGCCTGGCACAATTTAAAAATGTTAGATTACACCGCCAAGATAAATCACGCAGGAAGGAGCAGAGACTGACCGGTAGCCCGCCCTCAGCTTCAGTGCATGTTAACATATTAGTAGTGTCCACATCCCAAAACTTAATCTGGTTATCTTCACCAGCAGCCAAAAAGTGATTCTGAGCTGTATCAAACTGCACCACAGCACCAACACCGGCAGACCTTTTACGGAATCCAGAATACGTCCTCTTGATTGATCCTTCACTTTCATTCCACTCAACCAAATATGAGTCACCCTCCTTGCTTGTTCCACATGAGAATAACCTTCATATGAAAGTAAATTGCCACATTAATGAAAACATAAACTACTTTGGTGGTAACCATAACTTCTCAATTTTTACCTAGTCCCATCAGCACTATAGAGCATAGTAGTACACCACTTTCCAGGAGCATCATAGTCCACTCTAGAACCCATGTTATCATAAAGCCATGCCTTGATTTTTCCATCAAGTGAAGTTGAGAAGATAAACTGCACAAGACATAACAAAATTACTAAAGTATATACATATATAGAATGTTGATTCAGTAATTCCTGCAGCTGAAAAGGTAAAAACATCAAGTGTCGAGTGTCAGAATTAATTATAGAATTATATGCTTGGGTTGGATTCAAATTAGACCACTATAAAATGATTTTTCTACAAATCGCAAAAGCAAATTGTACGATCAAATCAAGAATTTAAATGTAGGGACAGGCTCTAGAATAGATGTATGCAGTGAACACAAATATTGTTAAACTTGGCATTTACATAAGTCATCCATTTGTAGACCTCCTTACTTTTGGCGTTGGCATGTCATTCTATTATATGTAGTGCATGAAGATCAACACAATGATTACTGAAGATAGCATATTCCATTCAGACAACAAACCTGAATATTCTCTTTATGATGAGGACAAATAGAATATACTGGTGCCTCGTGCCCTTCAAATGTAAATAGCTTCTGTCCATGCATGTCCCAAACCTACAAAATAAAAAGAAAAAAAAAGGAAAGTTGCAGGAGAAAGGCCAAGTAAAAATTACAAGGAAAACATCCAATTGACATGCCATACCTTTATCAGCTTATCATCCCCACAGGTCACAACACAAAGTTGCTTATTTGGTTGGGAGAATGCTATGTCATTTACAGCCCCAATATGAGCATCAATCTGACATGAAGAAGAATAGGATTTGAAGACTGATATATTGTAAAACTTTCTTCAATATTGTTAGGCTGTGTTGCTATACCTCTAGCACATGCCGTGTCTCATTTGGTTGATGATATGCATGTAAATGGATCAAATGTTTAGCAAATGCAACTCCTGAAACCACAAAAGGGAAGTTTAGACAAAAAGCTAGCACAGAAGTATTAAAGGAAAAAGTATGATACTGATGCTAACCAATCAAATCTCCATCAGGGTTCCAGGTAACTCGATTAATAGATATGGAGGAGTCTTTGACCACAGAACTCTGTACAGAGCATACATAAATAATGAGACTCAAAAAATGATAACACATACTAACTCATAGCAAACAAAGTACAAGTAAATAGCAACAACAACAATGCCTTTTTGTCCCAAGCAAGGTGGGGTAGGCCAGAGATGAAACACCAAGAGACAACCAAAAAGGAACATAAACCAGCAATCAAGGTTTAGGCATGTGAATTGCCAGCCTCCACAAACTCCTATTCAAGGCTAACTCCTTGGCGACATCCCAATCCTTCATATCTCTCTTCACAGACTTCCCATTTACAAGTATATAGTAATGAGCAGTAATAAATGAGAAGTAATAAAGTCCGAGTTGTGACACGTGACAGAAGCTTGTATTTGAATACCTGAAATTGTGGTGAGCATGCCTGTATGTCCCTAATTTTGAAAGGCTTTGAAAGCAATGTCTCACGCAGACCGATCTCATATAGTGTAAATTCACCATTGGCAGATCCAACTGTGGACCAAAACACATTATAAGGAAAATGATAAACTGTTGGTTACCCAAGCATAGCGTGCATATAGATTGCATGAAGTATAACATAGTATATATTTTTAAAATATTTCAAAAAAAAGTAATTATCATACCTAGTAGCAGAGTATGTCGAGACGGATGAAAATCCATGCTAGTCACATTAGATCCATGTGACAATGAACAAGCTACTGTTCTAGGAAGGTCATCCACTGACCATGTAGGCTGGGAAATGGGTGCAGGATATATTGCCTGTATAAGCATGGAGGATTATCAAAAGGTCAAACAAATTTTAAGTTTATAGTTTTGAGTGCAAACACAATATTACCTCATCAACACCATGTCCACCAGGCCTTAGCCGCTTCATTAGTTGTTCTGATTCTGCACTTTGATAGTCTGTTATAGTTGGCCGTTTCAACATGGAGACAGCTGTGAGACCAATGTAATACATAGGTCATGAGAAGATTTTCATGTATATAAAAATAACTGCTAACAGAAAAGTATTTCCACGACAAATATGTCAAAATAATTGCTTGGTTCCCATGAGACCTAAGGCTTAACATATTAGGATATTTTATTGGTTGGATATTACCTTATAAGTTAACAGAAAAGACCCAGAATGATGAATATTTGAGGATTCATTAGAGCTAAAAGCATAAAGTCTATGAAAAGAATAGGGGTCCTTTACAACCATCCATAGAACATTGAAGGCAGCAATGCAACTAACTATATTCCCTCTGTCCACAAATATATGGCTTTCTAGAAAAAATTAAGACAGTTTAATGTCCCATAGAAAGGACACATGTGCCCCTAATTAAAGAAGCAAGTCCATCTAAACATCAGGCATGCATGCAATTTTATTGGTAATTTGTACCAAGAAATTAGGCATGCATGCCATCCCATTAAATAGCACTTGTGTGCTCAGTCTCTTTAATTCCTAAAAAGCCTTATACTAGTGAACAGACGATGAAGGCTAGAAAGCCTTATATTTGTGGATAGAGGGAGTACTAAGTTTGACCACTACATAATGGGTAAACTATCATTAAATTAAGTAATGTGTAAACATTCATAATCTATTACAACCTACATGGCACACTAAATGCACTGTAAAAATAGATTAGACAGAACAACTTTGCAGTTTAAAAATGTCCAAAGCCAATAATGGACACAATTTGAGAGAAATAGCACTGCATGACCATACCTTGATTTGGCGGAACAGGTATTGATGAAGCAGCTACAACAGCAGACTGAACAGACGAAGAAGCAGCAGCATTTACCATCCAACCAGCTAAAGATGGACCAGCAGGAGGGGGTTGGAATGGCTGGATGATTGAACCAATTGAATGTAAGCAAAAAAAAAATATTCAAAATATAGTCACAAGCAGAATATGATCAAGCAAACATACAGTATGAGCTGTGAGTTGTGGATATGCAGCACCAGCCTTTGGAACAGCTGCTAGTGGTACTGATACTGGTGATGCACGAGCTCCATTGGGAGGAGAGCAAGTGTGATCAGTGAATAAAGTTTTGATATCAGGATTTGGCCGAGGGTTCTTACAAAGCTGATGCTGCCAATTTAAGCTGCTCATTGTGCAAAAGAATTTCCAAAATGAGAGTCAAAATCACCATAAAACAGAAGGCCAGGTGAAGTAACGACACTAGATTCTAGATTCTGAACCTTTGATTAATCAGAGTTCGTAGCCGTGATGTCTTGAGAGTTGGAAAGACAAGTTTTTCCCGGAAAAGTGGATTTGCTTCAATAAGCTTTTTTAGCTCGATCAGCATAATACTTCGAGCAGATTTTGTGTCCCCATATTTAGACAGCTGTTCATTTTCCCTGCAGGAAATAAAAACAATCATTGACTTAAGCATAGGATTAATGTATCGACCAATCACATTAAGGGGAAATTTATTGCTAGGCCACGCCTCAAGAAAAAGAACAAACCTAAGTTTCTGTGTCAGAAACAATGATTCGCAAACATTTACATGAAAGGCAACATTTCACAGGGAGAGTAAATGGCGACTAAAAGCAAGAAGAGCAAACCTAAAATTCTCAAGAGTGAGGAGCTGTGTTATCTCTTTATATAACTCTTCATTGAATGTCGAGAAGACTTTAAGATCTTTGACAAGAATATCTACAGCCTTTGCTCTATCATGCCTGTTTGGAACATACAAAAAGGAGAATGTTTTTTATGTTTCAAACAGTACAAAAGACACAAGATAGAAACTCAATTTCTTTTTTATTAAAGTGAATATTTGGCAAACAGTACCTATCAAGCGCTTCCAAATACTTCTGCTTCCTGATCTCAAAGAATATCTTCATCGAATACCTATTGTCATCTACCTTGGTGAAACCTGATAGGTACTTCTCCACCTCCTCCCACTCCCCAGCATGGACCTTCTCCTCAAAATACTTCATGTTGAAGAAGAATCCAGATTCTTGCTCGAGCCTACAACACAATGTGTGATAATAAGTTACAAATGGTAGATGAACCCACAAATAATTCCGGTTGTCGGAGAAAAAGAACGTGAGAATGAATGAGTTGGCAACTTTTCCTCCTATATCTTTCCAAAGAGTGAATAGCACACTCATTCAACAACTTTAGTGGACAAAAGATGACATAAACCCCCACTAGTGAACGCCACTTCGAAAGTTTTGGGCTTGGAACAATAACCCAAAACAGTCCACCAATGCTCATATCATTTGTTGAGAAGACAGTATAATACAGTAATTCGACCAAACTTCCGGGTGTGTTCCACAGTGCCTATCGTGGAGCAAAACAGAGCACATCGCAGAACATATATACTAGAAAAAGTGCGTCCTACAGATTAATGAAAGTGAATTGCGCCTTCAGGTTCTAATTCTGCCAGAAATGATGCGGTAAAGCTAGTAAATACCATCGGCCCTCCGCTAATTAACGGCACCAACCGAAAAAGCGGACCAAAACAGAGGTCGCCAGTCACCGAATTAATCACACCAATAATAATCTACAAGTTTCATATATTACAACGAATTTAAAGTAACCGACACAACGGACGCAGCTCCGTTGACAAAAGAAGGCAAACGACACGCGATTGGTGCAGCGAGCCGCACATGCAAGCTCCATTATATCAAATGTCCCCCTATATTATTTCGTAATAAAAGAAAAACAGAGACGCCCTAAAATCGATTTTGAGTTTTGACCCGATTAATTAAGGAGAACCACGAGGAAAAAGGAAGCCTTTGACCCAAAACCCCCCAAATTTTACTGGATTTGCGGTACACACCAAATCGAACAGAACCCGAGGAAAAAAAATTGCAACAACCGAACAAAACACGGAACTAACTCGAACAGAAATAAAAAACAGAGAAAAAAAATAGGGTTATGCCATGTCTCTCCAAATTCACGGGCGAAAACGAGAGCAGGTCTCCCTAGGGCAACAAATCAAATCCCAGAAAGCACAGCCGCTAGCCTGATGGAGCCCAACCACCCACCAACCGCGGTCGCAGGAGGGGGGAGAGAGAGAGGGGTAGGGATGGAAGGAGGGGGCGACCCACTTGTGCACGGACTCCTTGAACTTCTCCTCGTCGAGGAACTGGAGGATGAGGAAGACGAGCTCGCGGCTGAGCGACGTCATGGCTGCGGCGCCGGCGGCGTGACCCGGCCGTTCGGTGCTCGATCCGCGCCCACCAGAGCTCGGCTCCCGTCCCCGGAGCCGGAGGAAGGGGGCCTCGCGCCTGGGCCACCCGGGCGGCCGCGAATCCTAGGGTTTCGTCGTCGCCGCCCCTCTCGGCACGAGAGAAGCGGAGAGATGCGGAAGAGGGGACGAGAGAGAGAGAGAGTCTAGTCTCGCTTTCTTCGATGCGTTGCAGACCTCTCGCCCTTTTCTCTCTCCCCACGCACTCACCACGGGCTTATCTTAGATAAGTGCAGTGATCTATCAATACGCGAATTTGCATTTCTATATGTAACAGTACTTATCTGATAGGTCTGGAGCGGCGGAATCGAAGGGGCTGGGATTAAATCGGGTGGATATTCGTGCGCTGGCGTCCGGTCGTGAGGCTGACGTGCGCGCGAGACGCTAGATTGATCGCGCGGGATGGATCGAGTCCCCGTGCGAGAGGAGAATTTCAACGAGACGTCGCGTATGGGTTTTAGGCAGGCATTCGTGGTTTTCCCGTTCCCTAGCGCGGTTTCTCAGATCGCTCGCACTGAAGCGAGCAGAGCAGCGGCGTACGCCCGGGGCACCGACTGTTGTTGTAAGGTGAGGACTGAGGACGGAGTCGTTAGGTGGATCGTGGATGTTTGTACGATTAAGGTCCGATTTAAAACACGGAAATTCTTTCAATTTCTATTTTTTAAACTGCAATTTTATTATGATCATTTGATTTTGGTATACTACTGACATTTAGGCTTCATTTAGAATAAAAGAATGAAAAATACAGAAATAAAAAAAATTATAGAAATGAAAAAAACACAGTAATCCGAAAACAGTCAAAATCATAGAAATAAAAAATAGAGTAATGGAGATCTTTGGTTGTTTGAAACGAAGAGAAAACATAGAAACATAAATATTATTTCTAGCAAATAAAATACTTACATGATTAGTAAAAAAATATCTGAAATACACAAGCATAAAATTTCTATCAACAAAATGATCAGTAAAAAATATACATAATACGAATTGATTAATACAGTATCAATACTAAATTACTATTGATTAAAGAAGATTTTGCTTAGCCTAGGAGCACGAGTGCATGCACAATACAAAAGAAAATAAAGAATGCCGTTGATAATGTAGTTGAAATCACACCATCCTCTTCCTGTGCGCCTAGCTGGGGTTCCTCTGATTCGAGCTCTATTTTCTCTACTCCTCTCTTCCTCGATTACCTGTCACCCGCTTGCTTGCTGCTGTAGCCTGTAGTCACTCCGCTTACTTGCTGCTGCGATGCTCTGGCTGCAGCACACCGTGTCCGCGCACTCAGGTAGCTGCCCATTATAGCCAGTGCCCACACTCGCTCACGCTCCCCATCTGAGTTCTCGGGCACTGGAGCAGGGGCTGGTGCGTCGAGGTTGGGGCTGGGGTCAGGGGCAGCGAGAGCTGAGGTGGGGGCGGCGCAACGGGAGCTGGCATGGAGGCGGTGGGTGCCGACGCACGGGAGCAGGGAGCTGTGGGCAAGGGCTGCGCGCGAGGCAGGATCAGGGCGGGAGCGGCGGCGAGCGTGGAAGGAAGAGCCAATACGACACACACAAGCGTTCCTTTGGTCTCGATTGGATTTTCTCCTTCCCGTGAAACAGCCGTTCTTCGATTCTTTTCCACCGAAAGGGAAGGTGACATTCCTCCATTGCAAACGAGTCAATGCTTCTCTTTCAGAGGAATCATTCATCCAAAATTTCCTCCGTGTTTCCTTTATTTCAAAGAGGCCTTAAATTTTGTTCCTTCAGTGGTATAAATATGTTGCTTCCTAAAATATATTTTTCATTTTTTAATAGATCTTTATCTATGTTGAGTTTTAAATAATACTTTCACGTGTGATTTTCAGCACCTATTTTTGATATCTCTTTCCTCCTCATTTCTCATCTCTCCCTCTCCTTCAATCGTGCGACTACCTGTCCGAAACTTACACATGCATGTCTAGTTCAAATTCTCATCTCTTATGAGCTCCAAATCAGAGTTAAACTATAGTACCATTCCAAATACAGTATGAAAAAAAAAATAATCCTGCTCGCAAGTTGCAACCCCCCTTTCTCATTCCCGGGCCCACCCACACCCCCTGGGTGAGGAGCGGTATGTGCGGGGCACCGGAAAAAGGTTTAACCCCTCCACCTGTCCCCTGTGCTGGCTGCTAATCCGCGCGCCCAGCCGCCCATAAAAGCAAGCGTGCTTGGCATCTCCCTTCGCCGGTGGAAAGCAGGAAGAAAAGTCACCAGTTCCCTTCTCGTATCCTCCTCTCGTTTCTAATCAACCGCGCAAATCAAAAGTGGAAAGAAAGCAAGAAAAAAAGGGCGCGCGGCAGAGCAGAGCATCTCGTCACGAGACGAGCGCCCGAACCCGACAGCGACGGCTCTCTCTCCGGCTCTCGCCGATCCCGTCCGCGGTGCGGGCGTGTCGCAGATCTCTCTACGTATAGAACCCATCACCACCACCGGTCCGCAAGCGGACGCGAGATCTCCCGAAACGATACGTATCGCGAGATCGCGGGAGACGGACGCCACGACGGAGAGACAGCGCCGCGTTACGAGGTTTTCGTGCATTTATTTTTGTACGGGAGGCGCGGGCCGCGTTGGATGGGAGACGGAGTGATCGACACGACAGGACCGGAGCGGAGCAGAGCGGAGCAGAGCAGAGCGAGAGAGCGAGCAGTAGGAGTTGAACGAGCCGACCTGGCGCGTGGAAAGATTCTTTTTTTGTGAACCGACAAGCCGCGCAAGGCCGGAGGGAGGGCTCACCTGCGGTGAGTCTGCACGACGCGGCACCGCCTCCTTTCTCTCTCTTTCCTTTGTTCGAAACACGGGCGGGGGCCGGGGTGGCGCCCGCTCCACCCACGTGCTGCGAGATGGGCCCGCGGCACGCAACGCCGCGCCGTGGACGGAAAGGAGGCCGTACGTAGTCCTCCTGCTGGTGTATCCTCCACCACTTTCCGTTGCCTGACTCAGATCCGAAAACGACTGTAGTAGTAAGTATTTCTATTTTTTTTCTTTCCTTTTTGCGACTGCAAGAAATCGAAACCCAAATGCGTTCCTTGGAGTACCCCGACCAGTAAAAACACGTCAAAAATAGCGCCGAAACAACGGAGCACTCGGCCGTTTGATACACATGCCGCGCGCACGCTGAGCCAGACGAAGCACGCCTCTGTTGCCCGGCCGCTGCGGTCGCGTCCCCCTTGCGTCCTGGTTTCGTGGAGCTCTCCGCCTCTCTCCTCTACATCTGCGGAGCAAACTCTGTCGGCTACCCCTGACCTCGTACACGCGACGACACCCTCAGTCTGCCGGCCGACATTTTTTGTTGTGATTATGATTATCACGACGTAGTGCGTCGAAGGCCGCCGCGTGGGTTCAGTTGGATCTCACCATCCAAATTAGGCGTACCCGTGACTCTGTAGGTATCGAACCTGCTGGTCTGCGGACACGTAACACGGCCCCAGACCGTGATCGGGACCGGATCAGTAGAATACTTCGTCAACTGGATAATATGGGATAAGAGTATTCTGCCGCCTGACCAGGTAAGCCGGCGAAATTGACTTTTGGGGTTTTGAAATCTCGCGGTATGTGTGTGGTTACGTCGCTGACTTTATAATCAACACTTTAATTATTTATTTTATTTAAAAAAATTGTTAGAATATGTAAAATTTTAAGTTGTGATTCAAATAAATAAATCAAATTATATAAAAATATATAAAATTTATAAAAAAATTAATAAAACAAATAGTCAAAGTTAAATTTAAAAGTCAACATCCACATCAATTAAAGAACGAAGAGAGTATAGTCGTTGATTTATAATATTATTTTTAATATATCTCTACTCTATCTCTCTTCACTTTATTTTTATAACATTTGATCTTTTTTATTTTTTATAATATTTTATTTTTTTTTCACTTTTTTCAATCCTGTGCTCAGCTCCAAAGAGACGGAGGGAGTATTCTACTAGAACCGGTTTACTATGTTCTTGACCGAGTAGACAACGCCGTCGTATTCTCTGGCCGTGCCAGAAATCATTGTCCTGAGTCAGCCAAGGAAACGATACTCGGTGTTTGAGATGAACCGCTGAGGCGAATATGCTACTAGCACTAGGACTAGTGCCTGCCTAATGAACTTGCTGACCTCATTCATAGACAAGGACAGATTTCAGTGTAGCACTAGTCAACCTTTGCAAATCGGACTTCTTTTCTAATTTTTAGTATTCCTAAAAGAAAGAAAAAAGAAAGAGAAATCGCGGTCACCTCACGGCAAAGTGGAATTCGGTGGAGACGGGACAGCGCACTGCAAGCGACGACGATGGAGAGATGGGGTGGAGGCCTGGAGGGAGGGGGGAAGGAAACTTTGAACCTGTCTCGTCAGCAAGATGGCCGGGAGAAATGGGTGAGATTGAGAACGACTCGCCCTACTCGACGACGGAGAGCATGCTTCGATCATGAAGCAGACTCAGTGCTGCTCCTCCATACACTAATCAGTACTCCTACTACAGCCTGATTTGCTGATGTATTGTCGTGAGGCCTTGTTCGAATGCGGAACAACCCGGCTGATGTCAGGCCTGCCGGATTGGTTCAGTTCGGTCCATCCCTCTCGTGTCTCATCCACATACTACGACCTCTTCACGACACACGCGTCGGTACCAAGAGGCCCGAAGTTACAGGTTCTCGCAGACAGACGTTTAGTTTTTGTGTTGGTATCATGCTGTTGCCGTCTAAATTGGGTCCAGAGTAACACACCGTTCGTATGTTCGTGTGCGAAAACGTCGATATTTCTTTAGCGTCGGATTTGAAGCAGCACCTAAATAATCTCGTCTCGAGAAAGACAAAGTCAGAGAAGGATCATCTTAGGAATGATCCAGGCTCGGTAAGGCAAGACAGATCTTGTTCAAACGTCGTCGGAACAAAAAAAAACAACATAAAAGTTAAGTAAAAAATTAGGATTTAAAGAAGAACAAAATATAAAAGTAAACTATTTTAATCGATTGTGATGATTCTCAATCGGCCATATGCCTCTGTTTTATAAAGGAGGGATGGTTTTATTTCGCAGAACAACTAATCTCACGAGTTAAGAAAAAAATTAGAATTAATCAGCTAAAAACTTTTTAAATCAGTACTTTACCAGAGACTCCAGCCTCTGATAAAGTGCCGGAGGTTCCATCGTGCAATTCTTCGAATCTGAGAGGACTCACCGGACACTCTGGCAACGTGTCAAATTCTTCGGTGAGCTGAGTGCTCGAACCCGAGAAAGCTCATCAGACACTTCGGCAATGTGTCGGACATTTCGGTGAGCTAAGTGCCTGAACCTGAGAGAGCTTACCAGACACTTCAGCAATGTGTCGAACACTCCAGTGGGCTGAGTGCTCGAACCCGAGATAGCTCATCGAACACTCCGATAACGTGCCGAATTTTTCGGTGACCCTGTGATTTTTTGTGTCAAAATATGCTCCCTCTATTTTTTTTAGTTCCTACAGCATAAAACATTTAAGCACCTAAAAACCTCTAAGAGCGATGGTTTTTTTACTCATCGGTCATTGTATTCAATTTTGGCAATGATGTTCTTCATATCGGCCACTTTTCTTTTACGCTTTTTGCCATATACTTGGATGATACATTTTCAAGTATTGGCCGTTCAGGGCCTTAGGTAGTGATTCTTCGCAAACATCTTACAACATATATGCGTTTCCAGTGATGACTTTACTATTCGATATGGCCCTTCCTAACTAGAAGACCATTTTTCGAACTCGTTACTTCTTGAGCCTACGGACAGAATAGTTTTCCAAACCAATTCACGCACCTGAAAAGTTTTGACTTTCACCTTTTTATTGTAGGCTCAGCAACTCTAGCTTTGTCTCTCTCAATTTTTTAAGGCATTTGAATGCTTATCGGTGATTTCATCGATATTGTCTAGCATTAGAGTTCTATACTCATCGGTAGATAAATCATTTTGTTTGGCTAAACTTAGAGCTCTTAGATTTACCTCGACGGGTAAAACGGCATCTTGTTCATATATAAGTTCACAGGGCGTTAGCTTAGTTGCCTCATGCCTAGATATCCGATGAGCGTACAATACTTTCGATAAGACTTCATGCCATCTTTTGAGATGGCATGAAGTCTTTTTTTTAATGAGCTTAATTAACGTTTTGTTACTAAGACTCGGCCCGACTATTGACCTGAGCATAATATAGAGATGAATTGAGTATCTTAATTTTGTAGGATTCGGCAAACTCTTTATCATGATCGGACGTGAATGAAGTACCCTGGTTGGTAGTTAAAGTTTGAGTTATATCAAACTTATAAATAATATGCTCAGTAAATAACTCAATTATCTTTTGGTGCGTCATGTTCTTAAGAGACACCGCTTCGGTCTATTTGGTGAAGTAACTCGTTGCGATCAACACGAAACGATGTCTCTTCGAAGATGAATGATGTATTTGTCCTATAAAGTCCAATACTCATCCTTAAAATGGCTATAGTTTATGATGGGGTTCATCGTGGCTACGGGTGCCAATTGAATGTTTTCAAATCTTTGACACTCTTCGCATTTTTTTAAGCAGCGGTAGCAATCGGCAATCATATTTGGCTAATAGAATCCGGCCCTACTGAACAACCATTTTATTTTTTAAGCCGATTGATGCATATCACAAATGCCCTAATTAACTTCTCCCATAGCTACTCTAGCCTCGTCATCACACAAACATTTCAAAAGCACATCATCCTCTGTTCGGCGATATAAGTCATCATCGATCAAAGTATACTTAAAAGCTACGTGTCGAACCTTTCTATCTACACTTTAGATTGAGGTACGAATGTATAAAATTATGGGTGACCTCTAATCAAGCGATTCGATACTATCATGGTTTGTCGTGTTAGTGTCCGAACGGTCTAATTTTAACATCTCAAGCATCGTTTCTTATTGACCGAAAATCTACCTTTATCAACATTGTAATCCGATGCTTGTTGAGCCAACTCATTGGCTTCACTGTTTTCAAGTCTAGACATATGATATATGTTGAATTCATACATTTTTCTAATGATGTCTAGCCACTTATATAAGATGGCATTCAATGATCTGTCTAAGCATCAAAAATTTCTAGAAATTTGTTGCACTATTAACAACAAATCACCGAAAGCCTCTACATGCTTAACCCCCATGTACTCCAATATCTATAAACTGAACAACAATGTTTCATATTCAGCTTGGTTACTGGTGCAATCATACTCCAATCGGTTTGAGAATTCAAAGTGTGTATTATGAGGAGATACTAAAACCACACCAACAGCTTGACCCTCTTTACAAACCGATCCATCAAAATATAACTTTCAAGAGGTAAAAATAATATAAGCAACATTTAGATCATATTCTAAATCAATCCGATGTTCAACAATAAAATTAACAACAATTTGGCCTTTTCATGAATTTCAACGATTCATAAGTCAAATCATATTCAATCAATGCATAAGCCCATTTACCAAAGCTTACCACTAGAAATCGACCTATGCAACATATGTTTAACAACATCAGTTTGACAAGCAACCACACAAATGCTAGATAAAAAATAATGTCTCAACTTGGTGCAAGCATGATATAAGAAAAGCCATAGTTTTTCAATTATAGTGTACCTTGTTTATACATCTATCAACTGTCGGCTCACATAGTTGATCATGTACTCTTTTACTTCGGTTTCTTGTGTTAAAACAGCACCAACCACATCATCTTCCGCCGCTACGTAAGAACGAAAAGGGACTCTTCTCTTAGACGTCCTAAGCATCGGTGGCGAAAACAAATACTCTTTGATCTTCTCAAAAGCTTCTTACTGTTTTGCCCTTCAAGTAAATTCGATTTTATTCTTTAGCCGAAAAATAGGAGTAAATGTATTAATCTTTTCCGACAAGTTGAAAATGAATCACCTTAAGTAATTCACTTTTTTGAAAAAGCTTTGCAACTCTCTATTACATGTAGGCGCTTGCATGTTTCTAATTGCTTCTATCTTGTTAGAATCTATCTCTATGCCCGTTTCGTGAATTATGAAGCATAAAAACTTTTCTACCAATATACCAAAAGCACATTTAAGCGGATTCATTTTCAAACCGAAACGATGCATTCGGTCTAAGACAAGTTGCAAATCAGGCAAGCGAGGATCCAAAGCGATCGATTTGATCACCACATCATCTATGTAAACTTACATGATAACACTAAGCAAATTGTGAAAGATAAAGTTCATGGCTCTTTGATATGTGACACCCGCATTTATTAATCTAAAAGTCATGACAACCCACTCAAACAATCCTACAAAATTGAGACATTTAAAAGCAGTTTTAGACATATTATCTTCGACCATAAAGATTTGGTTGTATTCCGCATTACCATCAATAAAGTTAATAACTCTATAGCCAGAAGCATCATTAATCAACATATCAGTTATGTGGATATGATATTTATCTTTAACAGTGGTTCTATTTAAATTCCTGAAATCAATGCAAACTCTAATATTACCGGTGTTCTTCTTTTTCACCGGCACGATGTTGGATATCTACTCCGCATACCTGCAAGGTCTTATTAATTTCGCATCAAATAATTGGTTAATTTCTTCTTTAATTCGATCATGCATATTCGGGTTAAACCTCATAATCAGTTGCTTAAAATATCTAAAACTAGATTTTGTTGAAAGCCGATGCTCAACTAACTCGCGGCTTAACTCAGTCATTTTATTATAAGACCATGCAAAATAGTTCACATATTATTTTAGTAAACCGATTAACTTCACCTTATAATCAGCTTTCAGATTTTTATTTATACAAGTTGATCTCAAATTATCATCGCTGTAAAGGTTCACCTCCTCAAGAGGATCGGTCGATGTAAATCTTTGTCTTAACTTATTCATATCTTCTATATCCTCGATAGCTTCGCACATGTCGTTCCTATTAGATCGATAGTGTTTCACTCTCTTTTGTAACCAATTAAGATTAGAATCCATTAAATCACATTATATGGTTGAGCCGATTTTCCATCGGCTTTACATTGATCGGTACAAAACCATCTTTAGTTACGCTAAGAAAATCATAATTCGTTAAGTCTAAACCGGTCAAGCACTTGACGGCGTCATGCGGCAAAGAAGATGATTCGGCTATAGCAACACAAGCCGATGCATCCGCATGAACCATCTCTACATCATCATCAATCTATTGTATCAAAAATTGGTGTAAGGTAGAAGAAACATATCTATTTGCATGAATCTAATCACGCCTTAAGATCAAGCTATAACTACCGCGCACATCGGCAACAAAGAAAGCGGTAGCCATGATCTTGCTTCCAACGATGAGTTCCATAGAAGAGACCCTCTTAGCCTCGATAGGGTCTCCTCTTCTCACACCGTTCAAAGTCGTGTTGGTCCGAATGAGCTCGTCATCGGCCTTACCTAGCTTCTTAAACAAAGAATACGCTGTTAGATTAACAATAGCACCACCGTCTACAAGCATGCAAAAAATTAGTGCACCATTAATATGACCTCTCACATAGAGGGATTTCAAATGCTTCTCCGATTCCTCGAACTTTTTGAAAATAGCACTTTTCGACTCAAAGTCAAATTGTGCCATAGCTTTTTCTTCTTTTATAAGCAAATAATCGAAAAGAAATAAGCAAATTGTGTTAATGTCTATACCTTCCTGAGGCGGTGTAGCCTCATAGTGCAAGAGGTCGTCGTCATTGAACTCGGACATATCGACTTCTTCCGTGGACGAGGGCGCTGTGGAGTCCTCTCTCAAGACGGTGTCGATCAAACCAAGTGGCTTCGGAGTAGCCTCCGCTTCCCCCGTCACCGGTGGAGTTGTAGAGGCCTTAGGCTCCTTAACCCTCTGCTTACCTTGAGTGACCATCGGCTTGATCTCATTGAAGACCTCGTTTTTCTTTTTCTCCGTCTCTTCTTCTCGCATCTTCCAGAGGCGCAGCCTTTTGAGCTTTCTCTTTTGAGTGTGGGTCAAACCAGGCGGACACCACCTCGGTTGCGTGTACTTGAAAGAGCTCTTGCTGCTGCTAGCTTTATGGTCATAGGAGGCCTTTTCGATTGGATCATCTAAAGTGATCAGCCTGTGAAGACTCCTTCGATTTTCACATCGGTTATGTCGATTTTCACGACATCTTCGGATGCACTTTTTTGATGAAAAACGGTGGAAGAAGCAGGTTTATTACCTTGCTTCAGGCACTACTCTTGCTTAGGCGCGGTGGTGGAGCTCCATCTTTGAACCTTGATCAGTCGAGAATTCGTTCGATCCGAGATAGGGTTGGTGAACCTTGTGAAGACATCTCCTCTCGATCCGTTCCACCTCGGATAAAATAGCAGGTATGGCATTGATGAAACGGGCCTTGAGGGCATAGGCTTCGATGGCACGGGCATCCATAGTCTCATGTATGGATGCCACACCGGTAACAGTGGGCAAGGCATAGGATGGAACCACGGTGGCGGCACTCCGAAGCTATGTAGAGAAAAAGGAGGAGGAGGAGGAGGCCCGTGCACATTTACTGTTTGCCTCATCTTCTTCCAGTGGTGATCTTGATCGTTTCATAGATCGATTATTCAAATCGATCTTTTGATTCTTGTACTTAGACATTAACTGGTCGAAGGCGCTTTTAGACCTCATCTTTCGATTCGTGGTTTTGCCTTGATTCACCTTCCATTTGCCTACTTCAGAATTTTTTGGCTTTATCATCTTAGACTGTGGAGCTTGCCCCCTCAGGGTTTAGAGCCTTGGATAGTGACTTTTAAAGACTCTTGGCCATCGGAGAACTTCTCGAGTATCACCTTACTAGAAGCACCCTTCTCACTTCGAGAAACAGGCATCTATCCCTAATGATCACATTCTTTCCTTTAGTTGTATCCGCTTGATGAAGCTGAATCAACACTTTGGGATTGAGCTCTAAAGTGTTGACAGAGAAAGGGTGCTTGTCGATCTGCATCTCTTTAAGACTCAATCGTCCCTCATTAAGGGCCGATTGAACCCGTCGACAGAAAACATTGCAATTATTAGTAGCATGACAACAAGAGTTATGGCATTTACAATATGCCCTATGCTTAATCTCATTCGTCGAAAGTAAAGTATATGCAATTTTAATGTATCCACCTTTATGCAGCTCATCAAATATTTTATTGCATTTGGCTACATCAAAGATGTATTTAACATCATTTTTTCGATTCTTATGAACCGGTTTGAGCGAATCACAAACAAATGATTTGATCTTAGAGGACCAAACGAACTCGACAGCCAAGATGTCATTTAAATCATCATCGGAGCTATCTGAATCACATTCCACAATGTGCACGCTAAAGCGGGTCTTTTAGTCATGTTTTATTTCTTTGCTTCAGCTTTTTTGAGCCGAAGCCCTTTGTTAGAGGTGGGTGAGTGTAAGAAAATCGTATCCCTCTAACTTTTCTCTAAGATGTGACCGTAAATTACTAAAAGATAGGTCGGCTAAGCATTTTTTAGAAATTGTTAAATTAAAGCATCGATTCTTAATATTTCTAAACCACCGAAGATAGTCAACGACAGGTTCCTCTTTCTCTTACTGAATCAATGTCAAATGTGACAAATTCAATTCGTTGTCCCCGAAATTAAAATGATAATGAAAATTTACGCTTTAACAACTCCTATGTGAAAATGGAGCTCAGGGACAATAATAAAAACAAAAAAAAAGTGGTTCTGGTTTGTGATAAATAAAACAACCGTACTTTCAAAGCTTCACTAAAATCCTCTCCTAGTTGCGCTACGTATTGACTAACGTGTTCTTAAGTAGTTTTACTATATTTGTCATTGAATTTGACGAAGTCGGAAACACGCTATCTAACGGGATACGGGACCGAATCAAAATACGCGGGGTATGGCTTTTAATAAATTCGTTCTCTCCCCTTAAGATCTACCCCTAACATTTCGCAAAATTATTTGTTTAAATCTTTCTTAGTACATGCCATACATTCCTCTATGTTGGCAATGGGTGGCCTAGTAAATGCGACCGGTGGTGAAAGGTGTAGGCTTGTTTTCATGGCACTAAACAATTTATTAGTAACGGGGCTATGAGGGATATCTGTACCGCTCGGTGGGATATGCGGTGTGCTATATGCAACGGTACGATAAGGAGAGACAAACGTAGCCAATTTATTCAATCGGCTTGTAGCCGTATTGAATATGCTATTAATTGGCTCTACGCTAACGAGAGACACTACCAATGCGTTAGTTTACATATGAGAGGGAAAACTAGATTATTTACTAAACGAGTTCAACGGCATACCATACAGAGGTTGTTCTATACTAGAAGTAGTGGATGTCGATGTACTAGTAGGAGGACCTACATGTGTAACATGAGACGCTGATGCAATACTAACATTTTTATAATTAGACATATTCTTTTGAATCATGTATTGCATATCGTTCGTTAAAATTTTTTTTATATCGGTAAAGTAATATGAAAGGTCCTCAGAAGTAACGGAAAGGTGCGAAGATGTCCTTACAATGGTGGCACCCATGATCGCGTCGTCGTCGACAACCGAAAGAACGGGCTCCTCCACTTGTGAGATCGCGCCTTTACGGTTCTTCTTGAAACACGTCAAGTACTCCTGTAGCTCGCGCTCCTTGCGCGTCTCCTCGGAGGTCTTTCGACGTTTCAAAAACGCTTTGCGCGCCTCCTCGAGCAAATCATACAAGAATGGCATGACAATATTTGTCGTGGAGATTTCAGAAGTCATGGTGAAAACGACGATTCGGTTTGTGCAACTGAAATCAATCGTCCTCAGCAGAGTCGTCAAAAAGTGTGTTGATGCTAAAATCGAGTTCAAGCCAACACACCGCTCGCACGTCCGTATGCGAGAACGTTGACGTTTCTTCAGCGTCGGGTTTAGGGCAGCACCTAGACAATATCGTCTCGAAAGGGATCTCATCAGAGGAGGATCATTTTATAGATAATCCGGGCTCGGTCAGACTAGCCGAATCGCTTTAAATGTTGTCGAGACGAAGAAAGAATAACATGAGAGTCGAGTAAGAGTTGTCGAGACGAAGAAAGAACAACATGAGAGTCGAGTAAGAGGACTAAGATTTGGAGAAGAACGAAATATAAAGAAAAATTGTTTTGATCGATTGGATGATTTTCAATCGGCCATGCGTCTCTGTTTTACAGAGAAAGGATGGTCTTATCCCACAGGCTAACTAATCCCACGAGTTACAAAAGAAATTAAAATCAATCAGCTAAAAACTTTTTTAAATTAGCATTACCCGAGTCTCTAATAAAGTGTCGAATACTCCGGTGACCAAAGTTTTAGGTAAAATGTCGAAGGTTCAGTCGTGTAATTCTCTGAATCTGAGAGGGCTCACCGGACACTCCAACAATATGTCAGACACTCCGATGGGCTGAGTACCTGAACTAAAAGGCCTCACCGAACACTTCGACAACGTATCAGACACTCCGATAAACTAAGTGCTCGAACCAAAAAAGGCTTATTAAACACTTCGGCAACGTGCTGAACACTCCGATGAGTTGAATGTCTGAAATCGAGAGAGCTCATCAAACACTTCGACAATGTGTCAGATACTTCGATGACATTGTGATTTTTAGATGTAGACTCATAAATTTTAGTTGTCGAACAGACAGTCTTGGAAGGAAATAAGGCGATGTTGTCACCTCCTCCCTTTCCTCGGTGATCCTACGACAGTGAAAGATCCAACAGGTGCGCGGCTGAACTAGTACGGGTTATATAGCTGTTTTGCAAGTCTTATTTCACCGGGAGGCTAATTCTGTCTCAGAAAAGAGAAGGATACGGTCACGATCGCTGGGCGTAAGAACCATGGCTACGACCATGAATGTCGTCCTTTAAGTATAAATATCAAATTTGATTATTTATTTTATTAAAAGATTAATTTAATTTAAAAAATTATAAGTTGTAATTCAAATAACTTTAATGATAAAATAAATTATAATAAAATATTTAAAATTTATTATTTTTTAATAAAATAAATGATCAAAGTTGATATTTATAATAAACGGTGATATGAACGAGAGAATAGAGAGAGTACTGCATCTAAAAATGTCTTTCCCGTCCTTTTTTTTTTAAGAAAATTCTCTTTCGGGCGGAGAAGTTTGACCCGGAGAACAAACACCGGGCCGGCACAAAGGTCCATGTGCTAGGAAACGGTTTTCTGCAGTGAAGTTGGGTGCACCAAACATAACCACTGGCCCAATGGTCCAGCAAGAACGGAGAATTGTCGCGAATTCGCAATAACATCCTCACATGCACTAACCGATGAGATTGGACAGCGCAGCGCGGCTCGTGCGTGTGGCTGCGAAAAAACTGGGCTGCGGGAAAGGATAACAATCATCGAACCCACGTGGCCACCCCGCGATCAGAGCTAAACAGTGCCCACCGCAAAGGGCCGCGTACGTGTGAAGCGGGGGACATGCACTTGTCTCTGCTGATGAGAACTTTGCTTCGTAGCACTAGCACTGCTTTCTTTGAAAAAAAAAACTATTATATCTGTTTTAAAATATAAACATTTCTAGTTTTATTAAAGTCATTTTTTAAAAATTTTGATCATTAATAATAAAAAATTTACAAATTTTTATTGTATGTAAATTATATTATTAGATTTATTATAAAATAATTTTTTATATTACGTAATTTTTAATATTAAATTTTCTTTAATTTTTTTAGATATTATTAATCAAAGTTAAAAAAATTTGACTTTAACTAAACTCATAAATACTTATATTTTCAGACAGATAGAGTATTATTCCTTAACCACTCATGAACACAAGGTTTCGCTGCAGCCTGCAGCTTTGCAATGTCATACGACCTCACGCAACGGACCACAGACACGCAGCAAAAGATGGTTCCAGCAAAACGCATTCATGTCAAAGAAAACAAATTTAGCATACACATGAATATACTGTACCGACGATTACAATAAACCTTTAGCACGACGGATGCTATCCATATCCCGTTAGCTGGATTTAGCCAACCAAAATCATCCAACTCGATAGTACATCAACAAAATTCTGTCACTCGTTTGGGGCTCAGTTCCCCTCGACACCCACTGCAGCAGCTGCTCCTCTGCCCGCCCAGTACTTGTACGCAGCATAAACAGAGGATACGACTAGTACGCCGAGGACCATGTAGGTGACGACCGTGGTCACGCTGATTTGGCTAGGGCCCCTCTTCTGCTTGCTTTGTGCCAGCAACGCCTTTGGCTTGATCTTTGCCATGGTGCACTCTTGGTAATGCCAAGAAAAAAAGTGCAGTCAGTATAAAAAAGGTATCAGCTGCTGAAATACTGAAATGAAAAAGACTGCATGTCTTGGTCTGAAACTTGATCGACCAAAGAAGATTAACCGCTTCAGAAACTGAACTAACAACTTAGAAGCAGTAATCACTACATACATCTGTTTGTCAAAATAAACATCAGCAAGTTTCTTCAATGCTACCACTGCATAGTTCACAGTGCAACACACATCACAGTAGATTACAGATTCACAGTATACTATACAATCCAACGTGAGTGTAGAACGGGTAAACCCAAGCCAATGTATTTTCAGAACACAAAATAATGATTGATAGACAGGAGAAAAAGATGGGTTGCAAACCTTAGGTTAAATGTACTGCAACCAGGATGAAATAGAAATGTTAGGCACATATCACATTTGCATCTGTTTGAACAAGTTCTACATGATACAGGTGGCTTTTTATAAAATACAATTTCCAAGCAACTAGTAATAAGGCGATACAAAAGAGCTGCTTAACATGTAGTCGAGACTAGAGGAAACATTAAGTAGTATTCAGAGAACATACGCTCCCTGTTCACAAGCTACATTGCAGGGCTTATGCCAAAAAACCTTTGATAGGCAGGGGAAAAGAGATAATAAAGCAATGTGACTAGTAAAACAAGTTTTGTGCATCCATTTCTTTATTTTTTCGCTTATTTATCAATCTACTGGCCTACCAATAAGCAGCAGCAACCCACAACCCATTTGTCTATGCTATCCTCCTCTGAAAATCTATCAAAGCACTTCTTAAAATACAGGCATGTTCATATGATTTTAGTGGAATATCTCAATAACTATACTGCGCTACTGGTGGAATAGAAAAAGGGGGAAATCTAAGGGGCTAAGAAAAATAATCCAATTATAAAATACAAAGGTAACAATAACATTTGTGGATACAAGTATTTTCGGAAGCTCAATTATTCGTTAGCTACAAGCACAAGTACCCATTTTCATTTATACCATAGACAAGATCCTGATTTTGACTAAACATTCACTTGCTGCTTTCCAAGCATATATTCTTCACAACAACAAAAAAAAAGAAAAATGCACCACAAACTTCCTCTCTAAGTTACCACTACAAAGCAATGTACCGCATACGGGTCATCCTTCTAATGGTCAAAACTGAAAACTGGACTAAGACCCAGGTTGTTGACAAAACGAAGAAAACTGAGATTCAATGCGCAAGGAACCTCAGAATTTTGGGAAAAACAATTTTGATATACCGCGATCCACGCAGTAAATCCACTCCAGAATGCGATGCTTCGATTCAATTGCTCCTGGGCAGCAACCAAATGGAAGAAACGATGTGGACGGATCCAAAGCACAAAAATTTGAAGCCTGCCAATGGATTACGCCAGTAACTAGTATGGGCACCAAGATCAATGAATCCTTGCATGTACCACTTTTCTACAAGCGATCCCACCACACTAGGTAGCCACACCTGGACGGATCCAGGGTGCTCAACTGAACCAAACTAAATGGGCATAGTAGTCTCCCACGACGCAGAAGACAAACCAAGACTCACAGCGTGGAAAAATCGTTGGGCACACTCAACCGATCAAGAACGGACGATCCATCTGCGTGGAGCGAGGGATTGCTTACCACGGAAAGAAGCGCGTAAGAACGAGGGCGGCGAGGAGTCTAGGACGAGGAGGCGGCGCTGACGGATGAGCGAACGAACAAGAGTAGTCTCGGTGGAAGAAAAGTGCAGGCGCCCGGATCTGGATCGAAGCGTGCCGGAACCCGGAAGTGGGGAGGAAGCGGCGGTTTGGCTGGCCTTGGACCGGGGAGGGAGTATAACGCGGCTCGAGGGCAGTTCAGGGATTGCGCCAGGAATTTTCTTACAGGCGTGTGTACTAGTAATAGCAGTGTGCTGCTATGTATTTTGGGTTTTTTTAACGCATGATTGTTGTTTCTCGAATAAAAAATACGGAGTACTCCTAGTTGGGATTAACAAAATCTTATTATTATCTAAAAAAGATTAATTACAATTTTTGCTTTGAATGAGCATATGATTTCTCTATCGTTACGGCCAGAGAGATTTCAATTCTTAGCACCTAATACGATAACCTTTCAAAACTTACCATTAAATACGTAATTCTTTCGATTTCTATCGCTCAATCCGAGTTTCTCCCTTCAAAACTAACATTTCGCTTCGTTTTCCAGCGTTCGTTCGCACTTGTCGACATCGTGCGGCCAGGACGTGCGTTCCATTTGAGCGAGAGATTTTTTAATTTAATTTTAAACAATTAATCTTCAAAAATTCAAAAAAGTTTTCTCAAAATTTCAAAGTTTTTTAAAATTGTTTCGTTGTCTCATCGATCTCTTCGTCTAGGTGCTTCCGAGTTAACTTTAGGAAATTAAGAAACTTCTTTTATTTTTCATTTTTCGAAGATTAATTAAAGTTCCTCAAATTCTCAAAGTTAACTCGGAAGGCAACTGCACGAAGAGATGGATGAGATGAAGCTAAGGAATAATTTTGAAAATTTTTAGAATTTTAAGAAAATTTCATTGAATTTTTGAAAATCAACCGTTTAAAATTAAATTCAAAAATAAGAACTTCTCACCTCTCACTCAAATGAAGCGAAACGTTAGTTTTGAAGGGAGAAACAGATTGAGTGGTAGAAATCGAAAGGATTATGATAAACTTTGAAAGGTTAACATATTGGGTGTTAAGAATTGAAATCTCTCTTTACAGCTGTTGGTACTCACTCGGAAAGACGAGTGAGCTCGGGAACTGGATCTCAAAGGAATCAGGTCTCGTGCACTCGCGGGATGGAAGCTACTTTGAGCTGTCGTTCCCTGTCGAACTCGAGCGACGCTCTGATCTATCCACATGGAGGACTCGGGGGCCATTTGCTTCTAATTAGAGAAACGGAGAAAAAGCCTAGTTTAGCGTATTTTCTCTATTTATAAATTATCATAATAATTTTAATTAATTATTTTATTTAAAAAATATTTTATTCGATTTTAAAATATTAACACCATTAATTTTTAACATCAATTTTGACCAATTATCTTATTTAAAAAATTCGTTCCAATGTGTAAATTTATTAGTCGTGATTTAAATTTCACTAATGATAAATCAAATAATAATATACTTTACACATTTGAATAAAATAAATAATCAAAGTTGATGTTAGAAGTCAACAGTGTCAATATTTTAAATCTAGAGAGAGTAATAAATATTTTTTTATTATTAATCACAACGTACAATATAAGTTTACATATTTAAATTTATTTTTTAAATAAGATAAATAATTAAAATTAATGTTAAAAATTAATAATGATAATAATTTAAAAATAGAGAGTACACCATGCCAATACAGTACAATTGATCGTTCGGAAATCGGAAGGCTCTGGTCACCCCGACCCGACAGCCGCACGCCGCCATGCCGCTCGGTGTGCAGGCACGTTCCGGGCTCTTGTGTGGACTAATCATCAGAGGAGCAGAGCCAGCAGCGGAACCTGTCGAGGCGCCTGTACTTGGTGGTGACGGCGACCACGGCCATGACGCCGACCCAGATGCCGATGGACACGGTCAGCGGCGTGGCCGGCTGCGACGTGACGAACGCGAGCACGAGGCTGGAGTAGGCCACAATGAACGGCCACAGCACGAACCGCGACCGCGAGGGAACCCCGGTCAGCAGCGCCACCGTGAGCAGCATCGAGCTGCCGAACCCGGCCCAGCTCGCCGCCATGAACAGCCAGTACCGCGGCCGGTCCTTGTCGCGCATGATCGGGTGGCCGGCGACGTGGCCCCGGGCGTCGTCCTGCCAGAACCCACCCGGGATGTTCGAGCCCAGCTGGTAAGAGAGCGCCGTGATCGGCGTCGCCACCACCAGAAGCGTGTCCGTCTTGTTCGCCGTGAACTCGGGCGCGTGTCCGCCGACGGCGTTCTCCTGGTTGCGGTTCCCTTCGGACCCCGGCTGACGGCCCTCCTCCGCTTTCGAGAGGCCGTCCTTCCCGTTCCCGGCGCCGTCCATCTTCTTGCTCGATCACTGCTCCGCTCAGTTTCACTTCACACCGAAGCTTAAGACTTGACGAGAGAATCTATGGCAAGTTTTTTTAGTCTTCTTGAGAGTACCTCGTGATCGCTAGGACATGCTTTTATATAGGAAATAGTGGCTTCCTCCGTTGCAAGTTGCAACACCAATGGTTTTTTCCTAAAAGGACGTGAGAAGCTGCGAGTGCAACTTGTTCAGCAGAGACTTGGAACAAGTCAGTCGTCGTCCAGTCGTTTCTCAGTCCTCGTCAAAGCATGGGAGGTAGCTTTCCTGTGCGGTGCCTCCGAGCCGACTGCTTTTGAATGATTGCGAGATGGTTCATTATCTACCACAAAATAATGCTCAAAATTACTCAAATAATAATGGTCCAAATGTTGCTCAACATAAAACAAGTCCAAATGCCCTGCATTTTTTTTGTATTGATTCCCTTCAAGAAATGCATTCGCTAATTGAAGAGTTTTGATCATTCTGTGTGGATGCTCCCACTTAAAACCCGTTTGTTGGGGCATGTCAAAAAAGAAAAAAGAAAAAAGAAAAAACCGTTTGTTGGGGATCGAAGAATTGAACGCCTGTTCAAGGGCCCGTGGAGAGCAAGCACGGGCCAACCCACGAAACCTGGTCCACGGCCCAGCTCACGAAACCTGGTCCACGGGCTAAAAAATCTCTGGCCTACTACAAACAAAGTTGTGAACCAAACAGCTGTGTCTGAATCCCGATTTTCCCTTTGCTCGCGGAGTCCCGGTCGCAAAACGAAACCACGCTCCCAGTCGCTCGTCCCCCCTCGCCATTCCAGTTCGCGAGTTCGCATCCTCCTCCCCCCACCCCCCCCCCCCCCCCCACCTTCCCCCGGCGAGGCGGCTCCTCCGGAGGAGCGGTGGCGTCTGCGGCGGAGCCCGAAGCCGCCTGTCCGTGTGTCGGTCGGTCCCCTCCTCCTTCCCCCGCTTTCACCTTTTGGTTTTTGCCCCCACCCATCTCAGCGCCCCTTCACCCGCCGGTGCCGCTTGCCGTTAGCTATTCGCAATCGCACAGCAGATTTCTCTGCCGAGGACTCGTCCGAAAGGGTGAGCCGCGAGCAGACTGCTCCCTTGGCATCAGATTGCCCGAGCTGACGGCTGGCCGTTCCGAATCGCGGCCTACCTGGAGGAGCTACTTCCGTCCCGGAACTCGGGCGCCCCATCTCCCCAATTTTCCCGCGTCATCGGGGCGGAGATCAGGGGCACTCAGTCCCGGTAAGCACCCTGCTGATTCGCTCCACCGCTGACCCCCAATCCCGAGCTGGCCTCTTGGAATCGACTCCCAGGTTGGGTTACTCGAATTCTCTGTTGTTAGAGTTGTCGATTGTGGACTGTGCGTGTAAATTGTCTGCTCATATAGTCACATGCGTTTCACCCTGGTGATGCAGCGCAGCTCCAGAACTGGGGATAACTCTTTTCTATTACTTTTTACGAGCATTCCTGTTTGTACCTTGTACCGAGTACTGACTACTGAGATTCGAACCCATTGCACTGTAAACTTCAATCTAGCTGGTTAGGAACTGAACTTGCGTTGTCCCTGTGATTAGAACCTTTTTTTCCTGGTACCAAGGTAGTAAATCACCTTTTTGAACAATTTGAATAGATTGCCTTTTGAACTATGTCTGAATGTTGAGTTTGGTATGCATTAGATTTGGATGGTCTCTATCTACATAATTGCTCTAAAAAAAATGGGCAGCCCGATGCATGTAGCTCCCACTTGTGCAGTGTATGGCGAAGGGTCCGACTACTTAAGTTCTTTTGTACGCAGCCTTTCCCCGCTTTCTGCAAGAGGCTGTTTCTAGGACTCAAACCCGTAGACTCATGGTGACAAGGCAACAGCTTTATTGCTGCGCCAAGGCTGCCCTTTCATCTACAAAAAAATTTCCTGTAAGCAGAAAAAAATTGTTAGGATTTTAATTGGTCTGGAATTTTATAATTTGATTTCTAATCTACCACAGCTGTCTGTCTTTGATTTGGAACATCACTTAAAATTGTCTAAATGACTTGCGCTGTATCTGTGAGAATGATGTATTCCTAAAATCAATGCATGCAAAGACTCATAGCTGTTAGATATTGCATAGTAAGATGACCGGTGCATTAATTGTTCATGAGTTTAAATCTAATGGCAACATTCATACTTGTATAACTTTGGTCATCGTCATGTTAGCTCTATGTAGCAATGATATAATCTCTGTGCCTCCCATCTCTGTTGCCTGTCCATCCTGAATGTAAACTCAAAGCCAACTGAACCAGAGACACTTTGATGGATTTTGGAGTGAACTGCAATAAAAGTTCATCAGCATGATATCTCGATCTGTAAAAGTAACAAAGCATCTGAGCAAGTACTTAGTAACACCCTCTAGTGTACTTTCTATTCTGCACCTAATCATGGAAGGTAAATGCTTATTGCTTAAGCAAGTGATGACCATAAAGGAAGGATGCATTACTTTTCATTATTCAACACTATTTAAAGTCTTCCAAAATTGATTTAACTTTTACGTAAATTATTGTTTTATAAACCATGAAAAAATAAGTGTTCTTTCATCTGATGCCACAAAATGCTTGGAAATTCAAAAATCAGGCTTGTTAGCTAATTCCTTGCGACATTGGCTACACGACTAGAAAATTTCCTAGACCCATGTACATGTAGGTGCAAGTGCAATTTAATCCCTCTAGATTTTTTAAAGATCTGTGCATGGACATTGCACTTACAAGGTGGGTCACTGAAAATTTGTATCAATGCACCAACATGTAAAGTGGAAACCCATTATTTATAAATCAGAACTTATTTAGTAGAGCTCACACTTCACAGTCCACTTATACTCATGAGGTTCTCCCTTTCAGTGTTTGCTAATGGTCCTGTGATGAGATCTAGCTATAATTGAGTTAATTATGTTTTCACTTTTCATGTAGGTTGTGCAATCTTCAATGGCTTCATCAAGAAAAGTGAGAAATGCAAATAAGCGCTATACCAAAATCAATTATGATTGGCAGGATAAAGATGATACAAATGTACACAAAAGCAAAGTACGAGTAAGTCTCTGCAAAATCATTTTTTCTTACATTCAATTTCTTTCTTTCGCCTTCATTATTCCATAAAGAACATAGTTGACTTCTTTGTGTTTAGATGAAAGTGTTGTATTATGTGGAGTGTCAAGTTGTAGTCACTTTTTTGAGATGCCTAATGATTTCAATGGAAGAACTGGTTTAAGCTTGATTTTAGGTACTACTAGTGCAGGTGAGCAGTACCTTTACTTAATCACTGATTAAAATAAAAAAAACACTTATTTGCAGAAGAAAAAGTTATCAGACATGCTTGGATCTCAATGGAGCAAAGATGAGCTCGAGCGCTTCTATGGAGCCTACAGAAAATATGGAAAAGATTGGAGAAAGGTTTGTTCCTTCTAGAAAAAACAAAGACAAGAAAATACATTTAGTTTAATAAATTGACAAATTTATATCTAATATGTTCTGAATTCCTTTCATTGAACTGATATTTCACTTCACTTTCTAGGTTGCTGGTGCTATCCGTGATAGAACATCTGAAATGGTGGAGGCTCTTTACAACATGAATAAGGTAAATCCTGGGCCTGTCATTTGTATGTATCCAACTTCCTTTTCCACTTAACAACCTAAATTTCTGTATAAGTTCATTAAATCACTCATTAGCTTGTAAACTACTCCCTCCGTCCCAATAGAAGCTTATTTCTAGGTTTTGTTGACTACAACTTTGACCAATAATTTTGTTAAATTTAATTAATTTTAATAATATAAATTATATATATTATGAAAGCATTTCTTTTGATGAATTCAAAAGTACAAATACTAGGTTTTTAAATTTAATCAAATTTATAAAAATCATTGGTCAAAGCGTTAGTCAACAAAAGCTAGAAATAAGCTTCTACTGGGACGGAAGTAGTACATATGTTTTGTTGTGCTGGACTAAGATGTGAGACGTATCCAGGCATATTTATCTCTTCCAGAGGGGACAGCTACTGCTGAAGGGTTAATAGCAATGATGACCGATCACTACAATATTTTGGTGAGATTAATACTTTAAATGGTCATACATCTTAGGATTTACTATATCTACAGTCTCTGTAATTCTTTTCTCAAACACATGAAACTTATATGAATGCTCTTATGGTTGAATTCTGCAACAACAGCAAAATATTTTAGTCCCAAGAAAGTTAGGAAAAAGCTACAGTTAAAACGCAACAAGTTCCTGATAAAACGATTGCCATTAGAGAATGACAAAATATTCCTAATTGTAAATAGTGTTAAATTTAATACCATTGTTCCGGCACCTAGATAGCTATAGTTTTCAAACCCATACATGGACAGTTCTTTGGGGTCTGTATTTTCAGACTCCACTATACATGGTATCGTTGACCCGCTGCCTCTATTTACACTATGGCCACCTTAGATTATTAGAGCATGCATTATTATGCACAATGCACCAGTGCTTCTGGAGGCCTCTTTTGGATATGTCTTAAGATCTCAATGTTGTTGGATAAGTTTTAGGGTGTGTTTGTTTCGATGTCTCACGAGGGATGGGAGGAGGTGGCCCCTTTTTTTTGTCCATGTTTGTTTCAGAGTCGGCCTGGGGCGAGGCCGCCTCCGACCGAATATTCCGCTAAGATTCGGGGCGGTTTCATCCTCCAAAATCGAGGGGACAGCGCGGCCCCCGTTCCTCGCATGCTCGCTGGTCGCCCCCGCGCCAGTCTCATCGTCCCAGATGCGCCAATGAGATGCGGGCGACGAGCTCGGAAAAACCATGGCCGGAGGCGGACGCAGGCGACGAGCTTGATGAAGTGGCTGGAGGCGGACGGAGCGACGAGCTCGATGAAGTCATAGCCGGAGGCGGATGTGGGCGACGACGCCGACGAGCACGCAAGAGGCAGACAAGCAACAGCGTGGGACCTGTGCACGACTAGCGGTGGTTGCTCGCTGGGCGCATGATCGGAGGCAGCTGCTCGTGGTGGAGAGCTGCAGCGCAGGCGCTGTTCTTCGCCCCTTCTGCGAAGGCTCGAGTGTTTGGCTGTATTCAGTGGATGAGGTAGCTGGGAAAGGGATAAGATCAGAGATTGTACATGCACCACTCCTCTAGCCTTTTAAGTAATAAATTTTTAGAAAATCATCACTTTGTAAATATTGTCAATTAAATTAGACACTTCTCTTATTTGAATTTTAAATACTATTTAAAATGTTAAGTGCATTATAGTTTATCATATCATATTTGTCGACTCTTTTCACTGATCCAAACAAAAGCTGGGGCCACCTCGTACACCGCCCATCTCACGTAACAAGCAAAAATGTGGCTTGCCTCGTCCCTTCAATCAAACAGCAGCAGGTGCCACTCCGTCCTAGAAAAGAGGGAGGACCCTATCCCATCCCACTTTGACCCCAAACCAAACACACCCTTATTTGATTGGTGATACCCCTATCCTATCACATACATACTGTTTTGACGCCATCCTTTCTTGTCTGGCCAGAAATCCATTGGATCGTACACATCTCTGCTGCACATAACTTCTAGATATGTCACCTTTAGTGGGCAAATGTTTGCACCATAGAACTTTTATGGGTTGAATTGCCACTTCATAAAACTTACATTTCATTAAGTTGTTAGGTTGAAGCTAGGGCAAATGTTTTCTATATACCTTTTTGTGAACATTAGATAAAATTGCATATCATATATGAAGTCGAAGTTCTTTCAATTTTTGGGCCATGGAAAAGCTGTAACTAGTTTGGCATCAGTCACAAGTTCTTAGACCCATAACTGTACTTTGAAGCATCTAAACTGCTATGTTATACCGGTACAGTATATTCTAAAAAAGCTGTGGTATGTCTTTGATGATGCTGCCTCAAAACTATGAGCACTTTACAGCTTGCTGAAGAGGAGTCACTGTTTTGGTGTATGACTGGGGCTCAAGGGTTCCCCCTTTTGAGTGCCCTAGCACCCGGAGGTTAGGTTTTTAGTTATTGTCACTTGTAGTTCAATTATAGGCACGCTTGTTGAAATAGCTGATTGAGTATTTGGGTGTGTTCTGAGGGAGTGAAGGTTTACCTTTTTCTCCTTGAATACAAATATGCACTCTTATGCAGCTCTTCTGCCTTGTTCGAGAAAAAGGATCCAGAACTATATTTTGTTCCAATATTCATCAGTACAAATATACCGAAATGCTTGGCAGCCAGAACTATCAGATAGCAATTGTCATGTGTATTTCCTTGCACTAATATGTCCATTGCTTCTGAAACACTCGATGCTTGTTGAAATATTGATTCAGTGTTTTGAAACACTTTGACACTTGTTGAAATAGTGATTCATTGTAATTAATTTTGATGTGTGATTACAGAGTGGTGGGTCTACTTATGTAGTGGCATGTGCTGCTTGTCGCTTGAGCAGTCTTGCTTTACACTAATAATACTATATCCTGCTGTTACATTTATTGAAAATACTCACAATGACATTATGTTCTGAGCTGCAGGATGGAAGTAACAGTGATCATGAAAGCAATGATTCACCAAAAGCTTCAAGGAAGCCACAAAAGCGTGGTCGTGCTAGGTTTCAATCTAAGACATCTGACACACGTTATCCTGATCTATTGCAATCTCAGCCTGCTTCATCTACCTATGGTTGCCTTTCATTGTTGAAGAAGAAAAGTTCTGGAGGTAATCTGAGATATTCTCGTGTACATATGACTTGTCTTACTAATAGAACATGGTTAATGTTATTGTGCAACTAGGAACAATATGAATAATCTGGGTTACAGCCAACTGCAAGATCTGAATATCGTAACCTATATTTTTGACACTCATTTTGTGTGAGAAGTTATTGTGTTGTCTGGCCAATGTGTTAGCGTAGTATTTATCCACTTTTCTTTTTTCTGAAATGTACCATCTCTTATACTTTATAAATTAATTTTTTCTTTCTTTGATTCTGCAATTATTCTTAAATAACACAGACCAGAAACCTTATTCCTTATCTGGCTGTCTTGATGTTATTGTCTACATCAAGCCTTGCATATGCGATTGGGATGTGTGTCAATCTGTGTTTTCATCAAGCTCCTTTTGTCAGAATTCATTTTTTCCTGGACCATAAAAAACAACCCAAAACCTCTAACCCTTATTTTACATTTTTCATTAATAGCTTGTTCATACTTGTACCTTTTGTGTGTGTTGGTATCCCCTAACTGATGTTGAGATGTAACAACCTACTTCTTGTCAAATATAGTACCTAGCACTGCCATTCCTTAAAGAAGATATGTTGTAATTTTGCATTCTCAACATTGCTGTTTTGGAATCTTCCCAGATCTTGTAGGGAGCAGGCCACGTGCTGTTGGGAAAAGAACCCCAAGGGTACCTGTTTCAAGTATGTACTATCGAGATGACAGGGTTGTAGCATATAGACAAGCAAAAACAGATGCTGACAATGTTGATGATGAAGGAACTCATGTTGCGGCACTTGCTCTGACAGAGGTATGTCAAAGGGGAGGCTCACCTCAGGTTTCTGAAACACCTGGAAGATCTGGTGATCGTATGTTCCTGTCTCCTGTTAAAAGTAGTGACAGAAAAGTAAGAAGCTAGAATATATGTGTTCCCCCATTTTCTTAGTCTTGCATTTGGTAAAGTAATTTTATTATAAAGATACTCACAATGCACTTGCAGAATGCTGATTCAGAGATGGGAAGCTCGAAGTTGCATGGGTTTCACTTGGATGCTGATTACCCGGAAGGTAGCTTAGGTAGTGGGGAAGCTGAGACTGGTGACTACACTAAAGGTGCATCATTGTTCATGAAAAATAAAGGTTCTGCATCTGGCAAGCCTCAGAAGAAGGTAAAGAGGTATCAAAAGAGGAAGAAAAAATCTGCACGCAAAACAGGTGATCAGTTTGAAGATGACAGAGAGGCTTGCAGTGGGACTGAAGAAGGGCATAGAGTAAGAAAGGCTAAAGGAGACTCAGAGCTGGAGGCATTGGGATGGCCATCTAGCACATCAAATAAAAGAAGTAGACAATTGTTTTTTGGTGGTATGTGCATATTCGAGGATTTTTTTAGTTTATTTGAGCATTACCAGACTATCAAATGCCAATGATATTCTTTGTGAATTAATTGAAAATCATGTAATAGATAGATTGCTTCAGTATCCTTTCAGAAGCTGCACGTCACAATATTTTCTCAAGTCATGGAAATAGAAAGTGCTCATGGCACATGGATTTATTAGAAGACTTTTGAATGAATATATTATCCCTAATTGTTGTCTGCAAAAGAAAAAAAAAATGCAAGCATGTAAACATGCTAATAGGTGGATATTTTATAGGGGTATAAAGGGAACACTACACTTGATTTGCACGGAGCATGTCATGCCCCTTACACTTGTAGGGAAAACCATTGACAAAGCACGTCTTAGGTTTGATGAAAGTGCAATCGGGCGTATATCGCCCGGTGCGAGGGAAAAGTTTGGTTGTGAAATTAATAGGCCCAACTTATTTATGTTTAGAATGTTGTATGTGTCTTATTGGTTTGTTGCCCTATAAAGGGCATGTTTGTTTGGGCTGGAGCTTTTGAAAAAGTTGGCTGGTGGCTAGTTTGATGGAATTTTGATGTTGGCTATTGTAATACTCCCTCCATTCTCTTTTAATTGTCATTCTATCTCCGGGAGCGAGAATTAAGAGAAGGTATCGAGAAGAGAGAAAGGTGCATTGGGAAGAGGGTGTATTTGGAAGTGAATGGAGGGAGTATATTTTTAGCTTCTCTGACACCAAAAGCCAGAAAAGCAGCCCTGAGTGAGTTTTTAGTTCATTTACTCAAAACTGGCTTTTTAGCATTCCAAAAGTGAGCTTCCAGAACCCTGTTTGTTCCAGCTTCTGCCTTTTTCAGCTTTTCAGTTGGAAAAACCAACAGAAAAGCTTAAACAAACAGGGCCAAAATCAATTTTCCTGATATTTATATCATGGAAATCACAAATAGAACCATACCTTGTTATCAGCTGTCACATTTCAAAAAAAAAAAAATTGCTGCTACTATTGTTCTTTCTAATTCAGTCTTTTGGCTTCCTATACTCATACTGTGATCCTTTCTGTGATGCCTTGTAAATTTCATCTATATTCCACTAGGTTTCTGCTTTCATTCAATGCAAACCTTCATACATCCTCGTTTTGCAGATGAAAGCTCAGCTCTTGATGCACTACATACTCTAGCTGATCTGTCTGTGAATATCCTGCAACCTTCGTCTATTGTTGAATCCGGTTAGTCTTATACTTTTATGTATTGTTAATGTTTTAGCTCTAATTTTTTTAGAATACTTCAGATGCAATCCATGTTCATTACTGTTTTTGTTTGTTCTCTACCTAAATGGTGAAGTGGTACATCGATGCAATGGTTGTATCTTGACTGGTTACAGTGGTTAATATTTTCCTTGCATTTACATTAGTCTGCCATATGACTGTCTTGAATAGAAATGCATGTAGTTTATAAACACATTTTTTGGAGGTGTTAAACTGCATGACAGTGCTGTATCCTGCTTTTTGAACATTTGGACGCAGTGCAGCCATGCAAGGTTTTGTTTTTATCTACTTAATAGTAGAGTATTGCATGCAAAAAATAAAGTTAGGAAGTGGACCTTCTCATTATAAAAAGGGTGTTCAGAAGTCATCTTTGATATATGAGACTGCCATCATTTGGATGGAATCTTAAACGGTACCCACATGGTGCATTTGGAATATATGACGGCCTGTAACTACAAACACATGATCAAATGTGAATTCAGAAAAACTCCCTCTCTCTCTGTGCATCGCTCTTCAAAGTTTACAAACTAATGCGTTGATCGATATATGCTTTGGAAATTTCCACTGTATTATAGTATCACCTTCTTGGTGTCCTCGAGCACTTGTAACAGGTCTGATTTAGCCTTAGTTTATACCATAACCCCTTAAATCCACCTGCTAGTTTCTAGCTATGGATAATTTCCAACAGTCATACCCATTGCATGAGAAACCCCTTGAAAGTTTTGGTGCATTGTGGCATCGCAAAATTAGCTTATCGATCTTACACTTTCTGGAACATTTCTTCTGATAATTATTGGCCACTAAAATTGCCTCTAATGATTTTCCAGAATCTTCAGCACAGATTAAGGAAGAAAACAGAGATGATGATTCTGATGAAAAGCCAGGCATGCCTGCGGCAACGTCAATGTATGAGCAAAAAGTTAACTCCAAAAGCACTGCAAGGAAAGTTAAAAGGCAGCCTGAAATTTCAAATATGGAGATGGTCACCAGGAAAAAGACTAAACTTGCTAAAGATCCCCATCATGATGGTAGCACCACTTCTGATGTGAAGCAGCAAGCCTGTGCATGTGGTGTCAAATCAGAGAAAAAGAAGAGAAAATCTTCCACGGCAAAGGTACTTCTTAAATTATTATTTGTTGAACATTCCAACACGGCACAGACTGTCTGTAACTGAAGGTCAATAGACGGAAAATTGGTTGGTGCCCATGTGGATTGTGCATCTGCATTTATGCCACTGTGGAATAATTATTTTGCATCAATGCACATAACATGTACTGTCTATATACAAATATTGGTATGACCACAATTTCAGCTGTCACTGTGGTACCTCTGCTATCACACAGGAATGACCTATACTGATATCTATATTTCATAGACCAATATTATATCACTCTGTTGCATCTGTAATGTGTGACCCTGCTCCAGCACTAATGACTGCTCATCTTGCTATGATTTGCTTTCTTTTGTTAACATGCGGGAGATATGCATTTTACTTAAATTGTGCTTTTGGTTTTTTACAGGTTTTGAAAGATGAAAAGAGTATGCTAAAAGATGTTGAGAAGACTGAGGTACATCTAGGCCTTTTTTGTGTTGCATTCTACCTCTAGGCATTTTTTTTTTTGTTCTGGATAAAAATTTGTTGTAGGCTAAATCACAGACCTCCAATTGATCCTTACTTTTTGCACCAAGTAGTATGACAATGTATCAGTGAATTGTACACCATCGATCCTTCTCCCCCCTCCTCCCGGCAAGCCCTGCGCTTATTGCTTATGAGGGATCGTTTGCAAATGGACCTACTTTCTCCATTCCTTAATGTTTATGTCCTTTTTTATGTATATATAATGGGTGAGAATTAGTGTGGGTGGACTCAACCTATTTAATTTGACTGCATGAGGTTTCTAAAGCAATTATACCAAACCTTTTATGCACATAGTGAATATCTTTGCCGTCGCCTAGGCTGAAGAAGCTGTTATGCAAGTATCTAAAAAAAAGGATAGCACGGTGCACGTAGCTCCCATTTGCTCAGGGTCGTACCACTTTATTTCTTTTGTTAGCAGCCTTTCCCTACATTTTTGCATGAGGTTGTTTCCATGACTCAAACACATGACAACTATCATTGTCACAAGGCAACGGCTTTACCGCTGCACCAGGACTCCCCTTCTGTTATGCAAGTACTTATCTAAAATCACAAATGTGATTTGTTTTGCATAGCATTTGGTAACTATAGTCTTTCAGACTGAACATGGAAAATCCTTTTTGTTGCTACATATCGACTTGATTCATTTTACTGTTTCTTACTGTTAAACAAACAAATAAAATAGCAAACATGTGCCACATGTTATATGCCAATGTAAAGAAATTTCCCTGGGGGTTCAACAAAAAGAAGGGCCATCAAATTTTATTTTTCCTTGTTTTATCTCTGTCCTTAATGAAACATAATTTTTATTCCTGCATATTTTGTTTTGCAGGTTTCTGGTGAAGAAGGGAAGGTATCTTCTAACAAAGGTAGGTTGCTCATATTAGTCCAATCTATTTTTTTTAAAAAAAAATAAGTTCACACAGGAATATTTTTCATACTGATTTTGGAAAAAGCCATGGATATTGCAGAGACAACCACACAAGGTGAAACTACTCCACAAGCTGACTTGTCATCAAAGGGTAAAAATCGCCGTAAATTAGGCATTCAGCAGGCGCTGACTGAAGAATGTAAAACTACCAAGGGGGCTGATGATACTGGAAGTGACAAATTGCCTTACTCAGTGAATAATGTCATCGATCTTAAGGTCTGGTACTGCCATTTATCTAGTTAAATTCACAGCAATGCTTTTCTCGTCTGCAGAGTTGAAAATTTAGATTTACTCTGATCTGGCACAGGACAAACTCTCTCACTGCTTGTCATCATGTTTGCTTCGGAGGTGGTGCATGTTTGAATGGTTCTATAGTGCAATAGATTATCCGTGGTTTGCAAAGAGCGAATTTGTTGAGTACTTGAATCATGTCAAGCTTGGTCATGTTCCAAGACTGACTCGTGTTGAGTGGGGTGTCATAAGAAGGTTTGTAATATTCAGTTCTTTTTTTGCTTTAGTTATATGTATTTCCTAAATCTTACTGTTTTTGCAGTTCTCTTGGAAAGCCTCGTCGATTGTCAAAACAATTTTTGCATGAGGAGAGAGAGAAGCTTTCTCAATATCGTGATTCAGTCAGACAGCACTATGCTGAACTTTGTTCTGGTGTTCGAGAAGGCCTACCCACGGATCTTGCACGCCCTCTAGCAGTTGGACAGCGTGTTATAGCCTGTCATCCTAGAACAAGGGAACTTCATGATGGGAATATTCTGACTGTTGACAATAGTCGATGTCGGGTCCAGTTTGATCGTCCTGAACTGGGTGTTGAATTTGTGATGGTAACCGGGTGCTATCTTTCCTTGTTTTCTTTTCAATAATTTCCCGAAGTTTCATTTAGATTACTTGCATTTCCGAAATGCCCATGATTTGTACTGCCTCTGTTCTTAAATATATACTCCCCCCATCCAAATGTATAAGTCGTTTTGGAACTGGGCATGGTAATTAAGGAGTGGAAAAGGTGGGATGTACTGAAAATGAGGAGAGATAGAAATGGAGAAGTATTGAGAAGTGAGAAAATGTATTGGGAAGTGAGAACGACTTATAATTTGAGAAAAGTTGAGGAGTCTAGAATGACTTGTAATTTGGGATGGAGGGAGTAAGGTTTAGCAGCAAGAGATCTAGTTCAGAACTAATCATTAGTGGCATGTAGTATACTAACTAATCAATTTTTTAACCTCTATTTTGAGCTAGAATAAATGAACTATTGATGCTCAGTTGAAAGGTTTGGTCCATCAAATAAGGTTTGCTATTGAAAAGAGCTGTTTTGCAGGATATTGATTGTATGCCCCTCCATCCCATGGAAAATTTTCCAGAGTCTCTCAGGCAGCAAAATATCATGAACAAATACTTATCGGAGGTGAAACTTGAGGATCAAATGAAAGAGTTGGTTCGTGGAGGTGCAGCAAGATTCACATCAAATGTGAATGTAAATAGTGCCGATGCAGCCTTCCATATACCTTCTGGCCACCCAATTAATACTTTAATGAAACAAGCAAAGGTAGCATGTTTGATGTTGAAGCGAGTTACCTTTATATACAGAATATGCTAACTGTTTCCCTTTTGGGGTTTGTGTGATAGGGTGACACGGTTGATTCAATTGTACAGGCCAAAGCTACAGTTAATGAGGTTGCGATTGCAGCACAACAGGCAATGTACAATCAACCATGCAGCCTCTCACAGATACAGGAAAGAGAAGCTGATATAAGAGCTCTTGCTGAACTATCACGCGCTCTTGATAAAAAGGCAAGTGCAGCAAGGCTTGTGCCTCATTTTCATATCTGTAATCTTTGAAAGCGGGAACACTAAGGCCATACATAGTTGGCTATTTAGGGCCATGATCTTAAATATATTTCTGTATTTAACTTCAATTGAAGAATGAGAAAGGTTCTGCGGAATGCCCTCAGTTGCGTTCTTAAGAAACTCACCTCCCTATCATATCGTGCATCATACTGGAGTCTGCACTTTGTATTCTATTTTTTAAGGGCAGCTGTAGTTTGTCTTTCACCGGGAAACATAATTGGCAAGGTATTATTGTTTTTTTATGCATGTTTGGGATTTTTTTTTTTGCATTGTTAAAGGTTTTAAAAAAATCTGTTTCTCTGTCTTGATTATGATGAGCTTATGAGGAAGTGTTAATGTTTTACAGGAAGCTTTATTGGTAGAGTTGAGGCACATGAATGAAGAAGTGTCTGGAAAGCAGAAGGATGGTGAAGACTTGAAGCATTTCAGGACGCAGTATGCTATGGTGCTTGTGCAGCTAAGAGACTCTAATGATCAGGTAACCTGCCCTAGTACAAAATTACCATTTTAAGTTTCATGCACTTAGATGAACGACAAAAAGTGCTTCCATGTGCAGGTGGCCTCAGCCTTGCTTTCTTTACGGCAGCGTAACACATATCATGGGAATCAAGTACAGTCACATCCAACTTCCATGGAAAATGGTGGATCCTTTACTGGAACACCAGATCCATATAACCGTTTTGGTTATATTAATCCAGAATCTGGTTCCCAAGTGATTGAAGTTATTGAGACTTCAAGACGCAGAGCAAAAATGATGGTTGATGTTGCTGTTCAGGTCAGTATGTTAGAATTATTATTATTTTTGGTCTCATGTCCTTATTTGTCACCTTTCTTTGCTTATTCGTTTTTGCCAGGCAATGTGCAAAGTAAGCGAAGGAGAGAACGCCTTTGCTAAAATAGGTGAAGCACTAGATAATCTTAATAGTCGTGGTGCTGGATCTGGTTCAAGCATACTAGGCATAAGACGGATACCTCCCGATTCCGGGCACGCAAATACATCCTTTCAAGATAACGGAACGCCTGCCCCTACAGCAAGCGACACTTCCGGTCCAAGATTGCCCAACGGGTGTGATTCCGAAGCCCAGTTTCCAACTGAACTGATCTCGTCCTGCGTAGCCACGATACTTATGATACAGGTAAATCTTTCGAAGCCCCATACAACTCTCCCGCTGTCTACCAGACAATAGTGGTCTAATACTGCCGCTGCTTCCATTCGTAGAACTGCACGGAGAAGCAGTATCACCCCGCCGAAGTTGCACACATCCTTGATTCGGCGCTGTCACGCCTACAACCGTGCAGCTCCCAGAACATTCCGATCTTCAGGGAGATCGAGATGTGCATGGGAATCATCAAGAATCAAATGCTAGCGTTGATACCCACCCCAAGCGGCTAGTTTTTTTTTTTCTGGCCTTGCATATGTATTAAAGAAACCTGATAACTGACTAGCCTGTTTTTCCACATTTTTTATTTTTATGGATCTGTTGTATTGTACAAGCTGTATGTTGTGTTGTTATTATTGTTTTGTATATTCGACCATAAAAATTATTCATGTACGGATGTGCCCTCTCGCAACCGCATGTGCATTCACACTAGTATTTTCTTCCATGTTTTTTTCCAGGTATTCGAATTCTTTCAGAGACCCAAAGTGAAAATTAATCACCATTAGATTAACCTTCAAACTTCTTTAGTTAAAAAAAATTAGTTTTTCAAAAGTGGTGGAAATTTTAAAATTTTAATTCATTATTTTAAACTAAATAGGTTCTAAGGTTAATCTTAAGTGCAACTATATACTCCTATCAATCAGCGAATTCCTATTTCATAATGCCAAATTTTAATAAATCTCACGTGATCCCTAGGGCTCACAGCCTACCAGAAATCATTTTCGTTCCACGACATATAGAATAAAGTGAGTCAGGCACCAACACAAGCCAAAGCAAAGAATGGCCTGTGAAACAAATGCCATGAAAACCGTCGTAGTTATTTGCACGGGATGAGTATATGACATGCACAGAGAATGATTGACCGGATAGGTGCCCACTATATTAACTCGGCCACAACCAGTTTAAATCAGAGGAATTCCGGGTTGCTTGATACCAACCGTTTGTCACGGAACCGAGGAACTTGATAGCACATTCAAATATCCTTGTTTTACTACAGCATGCGCTCTTCATACATTACAGATATAAACAAAGCGGGCATTTGAGACATGATCACTACAGGGATAGGGAACCGATACGCATGTAAACCATGCATTCCAGGCACCTTACCGCCAAATACACCACCATAGCGTTCAATAACGCTAACCTCCAGGCAGAAACCAGGATATATTCCTGACTGCACAGCAAAAATAACTTACCAAGGAATTCTTTGAGCTTGGTCAGATTTTAGAGCCTCAAGTAGTCTTCCAAGCTTTAGGCTGCAAGGACTATTATCACTATCAGCAGGACCACCCCAAAGATGACCAGCAACAAGCATATCTGTAGGAAGAAAATTGAAGGGTTACTGATTAAGAACCAAACATTGCAAATATTAGCAGCGTGTCAGAGTTGCTGATTCTACCAGAGAAGAGTTCGACTTCTGAGTTTTAGCAGCTCTTGAGAGCTGGCCTTTTGCCTGTGTTGTCGATGCCACGGCATTGTCTATATGGGAATCGATGTCATCTGAATCAAATAAGAAATACAGTTAGCAAAACTGATGAAATGAACAATTGATGTGCTCGAAAGAATCAAAATGCATATATTTCATCTGTCATGTCACATACCAATCATTGCTCCTTGATCGTGAACTAGCACAGCAAGATCTTTGAAGATTTCGTTGACTTCAGTAATTTGGTGCTGAATCTCTTGTATTCCCTGATCCCTCTCCTCAATGATGGCCTCATTGAATACAATCTCATTATCCAAGAAAACTAGCTCTTGCCTGTGGTAAAAGAATAATGAATAAAAGAAGGTTCAAAGTTTGAAATGGAAAATAAAGGCACTATGAAAGGTGTGTAGAAAGCAAATAACATAAATAAAAGCATGAATTGAACTATCAACACACCTTTTGGATTCAAGGAGTTGTGTGCGCTGCTCAGCCAACTTATCAGCACTGCTATTCAATTCGCTTGAGTTATAGCTGCAAACAATGATCCACACTAGATTAGCCAAATGGCAGCCACATAATGGAGCAGATTCAGAAATACATTTTTTTAAGCTGATAGTATTATTATTGTGTTGTAAAAAACAAATACAAGAAACGTGAAAGGTGTTGGATCCCAAATTTCATGGATCAGTAGAGCTATACTTTCAGGCACGCATCAGTATCACGAATATCATTGTCAAATGGTAGCCATATTGTTCATGACAACTGTGGAAATCAGAATTCAGAAAGTACACATATTACAACCAATGTGAGGGCTAGAAAGTAGAAGTCGTGATCACCACAAATTGGCACTTTCTTAGTGCATGTCTCACTTCATTTTAGCAGAATGTGGTAGTCAACCAAATCAAATGCTCCATGCATTATGGTTATGGACATATAAAACAATGCAAAAAAAAAAAAAAAAAAACTACGCTGATGAGGCAGCACAAAAGCCCAAGGGGATGTGAGACAGAGAAACGATCATGTATTCTCTTCTAGTAAAGGTACCAGAACAGCACACAATTCTAATACAGTACTTAGAACCATGTCAATTGGATTAGCTTTTTATTAGTCTTAAGCGTCTTTCCAGTTAAAAATTTAATACTACCAACATTGAAGGAAACAAAACTACCAAAAGAAGTTCAGTTTAGAAACTTAACAGGTCTTTGAAAAACAAATAACAAGGTCCTGAAAGATCATCAAGCATGATTCACATACATCTTGGAACTTCACCTGTTTCGTTCACTGGACTTCTATTAGCCTATGCGAGAGACATAGATGCTACATGCAGTAGGATTTATGGTAAACATCAGAACACAACAAGAAAGTGTAGTTCGGTTCAGGCAAAGCTGATCAACAAATCACCTCTGTGGCAGACCCGCTTGAGAAACAAAAGGTGCATATGCAGCTTCTCTCTCTACCGCTAATCGTTGAGCTTTCTGGAATTCCTTTAGGACTGCTTGGAAATCCTTAGCTAGCTTGGCATCAGCAATTTTCTTGGTGACCTGTAGTCCAAATATGTGGTTATGAGCCCATTTTTGTAAAAAAAGAAAAGAAAAGAAAAGAAGACAGCATACAAACAGATGCGAAATACAAAATGTACCAAGAAAAGAGAAGTACGAATACATGAACCAGCCAGTATAAGAAATCCAGATTATATCTTTGGTTTCAAAACGCAAGAAATCCGAGGCTTCCTTGCAGTTTTTCATTTTGTTACAAATCAAGCATTAGGAGAACATGGAAGCTAAAACAGGTTGACAGAATGAAAGAACATTTTTGTGCACTACTTGGAACCATATATGAGAACAAAGAAGCGTCAGATAAACCAATAACAAAGTCCATATACAAGTATAGAGATCGACACATACGCTGACTTCAACACAATGGTCAGCCTCACTAGCTTGTCTAAGCTTGTCTGATGTATCCTTCACGAGTTGGCTGATATGCTGCCGTGTCTTATGTCTGCATGTCAAAGCAACCACCGTTAGTCAGCCAGCCATAAGACCAATCCCAAAATGTTAAGCAAACTAATGTAGCCCATATCCTTCAAGCGAAGATTAACAACAGCCAGGCCGAATAAAAGCATGTCTAGGTCGTGGGAGTTTTGAATCGAAATTTCCGAAACTGGTGTGTCATTTAAATCGATCTCAGACCCGTCACAAAATTTATCAGTACGTTGTGGTTATGCTAGATTCGACGTATCCAACCTATGCCGTGATCGGCTGATGGTTACCAGAGGAGGGAATCAGGCACGATAGCGTATAGGGTCGGCGAATTGAATACGTAAGACATCTATCTAGGACAGAAAATGGGGAAAATTAAGCCCTAGGCGACCCGCAGGAACCTAAATCGAGATCACAACCACAGCAGCGGAAGGATCCCCATGTTCCGCGGACGGATCAAACTAAAATCAAGGCAGAATCTATCTATCTAACAATCTAATCCCAAAAAAAAAAAAAGTTAAGCCCGACAGAATTGGAATCGACGATCCAGACAGAGCGAGAGAGGTAGGTAGGTAGGAGAGGCTACGCACATCCTGTCTCG